>WEIS01076641.1:8845-30463 GCA_013389965.1 Todus mexicanus | reverse complement strand
TCTCTCCCCTTATCTGCAGGTAAACAGCCTGGCAGGAATTACTTCTCCTACTACCGAACGCTTGTGGCCATTTGGATTCTTTTCGGCCTTGCCTGGATTGCTCTGCTATTTAATTTATTGACAACGGTACTAGAAGATACTGAAAAAATTATTGTCAAGGATCTCCAACAAATTGGAAAGATGAGTAAGGACAACGAAGCAAGCCAACAAAGAAGATGTTGGCCTGCTCAATTTATTCCAGAAGAAGAACTACTACCACCACATGCCAGAGGGGATGCACGGAAAATGGAGGCATTAGCAGCAGATGCTGAAGACACAAAAAATGAACAAAACGTTTCCTATAACAAAACTATTGCCTTAACAGATAAGAATTGAATTCTTCCTTGGAGAGCAGCTAGTGAGTTATTCTAAAGAAATTCCCATGGAAATAAAATTTCTCCTACCTTTTGCTGAGATATGACTTTTCAGAACTCAAGACTCACAGTTACCCAAAGCTGAATACTAATGGTAAGAAATTTGCTCCTCAATTTGCGGCTAGGTTGTGCTGACAACCTGAGAAGTGCATTTGTTTTGCAAGGCATTTTTGAGGTGCTTCCACAAAAACGCAGAGGAGGGGCATGGGAGAGCTTGCTGGTTCTATCTGGAATTTGCTGCTTGCAAGAAATCGGGTCTCTTCCAGGAACTGACCTGCAGAAGTTTTTCTGAGGCACTGCATAGCACCTTTGGAAGAAGATGTAAGGGTATATAACTTACTAGATGCTTGAATTGAGCCATTGTATTGGATAAGCTATTATGATCTGAAAGACTTGTTTAAAGGGCAAGACCTGGGCTCAGTTCAGAGACACTAGAAGCATCTAATGGACAGGGTTATAAAATGGTTAGCATGTTAGAAATGTTTAATTCTACCTCTTTCTGTTTTATACTAAGATGAATAAATGTAATTTCACCTTTTATCCCTGTGGCTTTGAAGAACCTTTCTGATGGTGTCTTTAAAGAACGTATAAACCCATGTCTTTAGTTCAAATTTTATAATAATTTTATTCTATAAGCATTTCATAAGAACAGAGACTGCTTTGAAAGAAGTCCTCACTGCATCAGAGCCTTGCTGATGTTTGTATTCCACGGGAGCTATAAAGTCATTTAAAATCAGTTCTATTGTGCCGTGCTAAGTTTGCTTTCCAAGTGCCAGTGTTGTCAGCCAGTGCAGCCTTACCTTCAACCAAATCAAGAAAGGATGCCAAACATNGCCAGTGCAGCCTTACCTTCAACCAAATCAAGAAAGGATGCCAAACATGGGCATGCTGTTTCAGCTGTATCACCCGGCAGGCAGGCCATTCCTGGGTGAATACTCTGGCCTTTAAAGGTCCAGTCTACATGTCAGGTGACTTGTGTGTGTCAAGACTGCTGGCAAAGCAGCTGTGGTAGGCATAGTCATAGAGGTGAAAAGTCACATGGGTGTTGGTTTAGTCCAATACACTGTCTCTGACCGTGTCTCCAAATAATGTAAGAATGAGGCAGCTCTGCTGCGCTCCCGTGCTCAGGTGCAATCCTCCTTCCAGTAGCTGGTGGGTCAAAGGCTATCCAAACAAGACATGAGGTCTCTGTATTTCAAAGTCCATGAACTTGCCCAAGTGCTGAACTCACATCACCAACAGGACTCACCCAAGGCAGCCCATAGGTTCAGTACATGAAGTTCCTCCCTTTGATGGTGTTGAACATGTCACTTGACAGGTTTTAATGATATCCTCAAGTTCCTATTTTGCCGGATGGTAAATGATTGTTCTCGGCTCACCCTCTGGCTGTTAGTTACAGCAAGACTACAAGATTTGCCAGAGCTATTCCTGTATGAAAAGGAGAATAAATTATGGCTATAAAGCAATTTTAGGCTGTAAAGATGCAATCAGCCTTGAAGTTGAATTCATAACTATTTCAGTCAAACAAAACCACACTTCTTGCCAAAACAGCTCTGCTGATTCAAGACCTGGCATGTAGACCTGACCAAATATGTACTTTCTTTCCCTCCCCAAACTATTTTCCAGTGTTGCCCTCAAGGCTGACTTCTTGCCTAATATGTCTCACTCTTGCTAAACCTTTCTGAGGCAGAAGCAACAAGAACTCATCGAAATTGAGGCAAGGTGGCAGGGGCATCATAGGACACGGTGCTCCTGATGCAAGCCATGCCTCTGTTGCTATCACAAAGTGACACCATAGCCAGGCAGAAACAGCAGCTGGATGCTCCTGGGCAGGGATCTCTTTGCCTTTCTGTGTTCCCCCTTCCCCAGGCACTGACTCATGTTATTATTTTCCAGGCATCATTTTTTCTCTTCTGTCTTTCCCTAGCCTTTCCTAGAAAGACCATTAACCCCATCCCCAACCTAACAAGAGATACTGTCAGGGCTGTGTGAGGTGGTCCTGCCTGGGGATGTGATAGCCATTTTACACAGCCTCTCATAGTTTCTTCCAAGTCAGTTCCTGCTGTTTCATGCCCCCAAGCACCAAGGTGGCAGGCAGAACCTCTGGGCCAGCACAACACGTCTATTTTCTCTCTCTATTGCTGGGGAGAAGAGTGAGCTTCCAAGGAACACCTCTGAAGGATTTTCTTCAGTTTATTCCCACTGTCCTGCTTGTCCCTTGTCATGACAAATAACACAACCTGACCCTGAAACAAACTGGTAATGTCCCATTGCAGCAGAGAGCAACCGAGGTGCTCGTTCGAACATTGCAGGAAGGGTGAGAGAGGTGGTCCATGGACTCTGAGCATAAACAGCAAGCACAGAGACACACAGTGGCTCTTTGAGCTGAACTGGACAAATTCTCTGTTCTTCACACCGGTGGGTGTTTAACAACAAGTCATGAAAACCAAACAATTCCTATTTCCAAAAGTAAGTCTGCCCTGTGCAGCTACTGCCATAAGGTGCAGGCGATTCACCTTTTAACTCATCCCCTCTTGATATGCTTCCCAGGTCAGGATGTACCCCTCCAGACAAGGTCCAGAGGGGCTGAATACCCAGACAACGTCCAGAGGGGCTGAATAACTCACCCAGGGCCAGGGGATGCAGGGAATGTGAGTAAAGAACAACCGTAAGGGGGCTCTCCTCTTTCAGGCACCAAGAACTGAGGCAGCCCTTCATCTGTAGATGCCCTGGGAGCAGAGAAAATACACCCGCAAGCATCGAAAGCCATAAAAGCTCTCAGAAGAAATTCACATAGCTGGCCTAAGCAACAAGGTTAGACATTCTAAATCTTCACGCCTTCAAGGGAGACCTTTTGAAGAAGGGTCTCAGCTTTGCTTCTCATGCCCTCTCGTGGCTGCATGCAGCAGACCCCTCCCTTTTCATTTCTGCCAACTTCGGGCAATTTTACTCTCTCTCTTACCGTGCACATCAGCTGATGTAGCTGGTACAACCCCGGCCAGTGCAAGTCCTACCGGAGCAGCTTTCCTGCTGTGATCTAGAAGAAGATGAACCAGAGAAAGTCATCCTGTATTTTTATGCGGTTTATAGAAGTTCACTGAAGAAAGAGATAGAGATCTTATAAGGAAAGATTGAAAATGCTGGGACTCTTTAGTTTGAGGAAGTGTAGGCTGAGGGGAGACCTCATCGCTCTCTACAGATGCCTGAAGGGACATTGCAGAGAGGTTGGTGCCGGTCTCTTCTCACAGGTGACTAGTGATAGAACAAGAGGGAATGGTTAGATGTGGTGTTGTGGGATATGGTTTGGGGGTGAACTTTACAGAGTAAGGTTGATGGTTGGACTCACTGATCCCAAGGGTCTTTTCCAACCTCAAAGATTCTACGATCAGCATCCTAAACTGATCCAGCCAGGGTTCCCACCTTCTATCCACACTGGAACAGCTTTGTGGCGGTCAGCTGGGGATGCAACTGTTTTCTGACAGCGAACCATTGTGTGAAGGCTCCTCACTGACAGCACTCACAGTGCTGATGATGGGATACGCTCCTGTCACAAGCCCCCACACCAGCTTCCCCTGCAGAATGTCTGCTGCAGGACCAAGGTTCACATTCACACTGTCTTTTCCACAGGGAAAGGGATCGATCAAAAAAAAATCTGCAAAATGGCAGGCTTGGGTGCAGGCTTTGGGGCCAGAATGAGCTGGCCTGCTCTGCAGCAGCCTCAAGGGCAGGTACGGCCTCGCGCGGGTATAGATAAAAGCTGCAGATATGTAGAAGAAAGAACCCACACCAAAGGGTGTGTGGTCCTCTTTGCTGGGAAAGGCAAGGGAAAAGCCCAGGAAAGCTGCAAGCCAGGGTGGGAGAGGAACTTTTTTGGATTACATATTGTTCCTTATGCTTACACTGAACACTAAAGCTGTCTCCAGGGGCTTAGGCACAGAAACAAATCTCTCCAGGGCTGGAGCAAGCAGCCTCTTCCAGCTTTATCATCCTCTGAGCACAGCTCAACCACAGCAGATCTTGTCCTCGCATTACCCTTGAATGGGGGAACTGTTGTTTTCTGTGCAGGTAGAAGGGCCCCAAAAAAATTGAGTGTATCACCTGAGCTCTGCATGAGACATTTGGCAAACTCATGATCTGGTCCACTCTCAACCAGGACCACATGTCCTGGTATTGCTTACTAATAAATTACACCCAGTTAGCTGCTGTGGTTAAGGAAAAAAAAAAAGAAATAAAAATTAATTGAGAGTAAAGTTAGAACAGAACTTCTCCACAGTTGGAGAGTTAAAATGGTCCCAAGACTTTTAATCCAGGAGTGTAAGCCAGGCTCCAGCTCTTCTGCACGTTTCCCTTGCCCAAGGGACAGAAAATAGGAATAAAATCCATTCTGAAATCCCTGTTCTGCCAAGCAGCGAGGCAGCAGCAATCCTCTGGAGACCAAGCGAAGGGGTTCTCCATCGGCCGATCTGCACAGCCTGGAGCCTTTCCCGGGAGCTGTTCAACAGCCCTCGCTGTGACCCAGCCCTGCTGCGCCGCTCGGGGAAATCCAATTTTCACGGGGCAGCCTCCTCTGCAACTGCCAGCTCTCCCACTGCAGCTTGTTTTCAAATGGGAAACATTTCCAAGGCAAGCCAAATACTTTCCCGTACATTAAACCAGTTGCTGAAAAACTCCAGGAGTATGATCACAAAATACATTGGATTAAATAGCAGCAACGTGTTCCTGTATTCACTCTGGGCTCCTCCTCATACATCACCCACGTCTTCGCTGCCAGCTAGCAAACAATGCGCATTTCTGCACTTGAAACCAAGGAAATGCCATGAGGAATTATCTTTACCTCAGAGACAAGCCCCTTAGAAATCCAATTGCCTCCAGAGAGAATGGGAGAAACTGCACTTTGATGTGTCTTTAATTAGAATATGGGATTGTTTGGGGATCTTTCGAGGTCTCCTTCAATTAATAGCTGGTTCATTTGGAGAGATTAGGGGTTTTTTCTGGAAGCAGAGAGAGACTACGCAAAGCAGTGGAACAACTTGGCTAATGTAACATCATATAGCCAGTGGGATAATTTTTTTTAACAGAAATTACTAAACATGGGCCACACACATGCTATTTTCCACTCTGTCATACTTGGACATGTGCTTTCATGCCTGACTCATGACTGAAAGGCTCTGGATCCAGCTCAGAACTAGTTAAACAAACATAACTAATCACTTTCCAAAGATCTCTTCTCTGTTCCCCACGATCACACCCAAAGAAACACAAAAGTCAGATTGTGGTGTCAGCCAAAGTCCTCTTGTACCATTGCAGCAGCTTTCAAAGTGGTGTTGGAGATTTCCAGCTCTCACACTGTCAGGAAAGGGGAGCCCTGGGATCTCTGGCACATGTGGCTGAGGACCACCCTGTGGCAAGGTTGCTGGTTCCATGATAGCAAAGTCAATATTTAGCTGTTCTGGGGCTAAAATGTTGAGGGAAAGCAAAAATGCTGCCCTCCAGAGAACCTTGTCCCTGCTCTTACATCCCCGCAACTGGCCTCACTTACACCTCAGGACATTAACCCAAAAAGCTCCAAATCTGCTTAGAAAGTTCAGCATTTTCTATCACAAGGGGTTCTGGACTTGATTAGAGTAATTCTCTACCAGAGGTTTGGAAAGGCTCATTTTGCTGAGTTAAAGTTAGGGCACTTACTGAACCCATTTAATTACCAGTTCAACGTGATTTAGGAGACATGTCTCCTGAATAAAGGCTTTCTAAATTTATCTTTCAATTATTCTCACATATGTGGTTGGAAACCATAGCTGTACTTTTGTGGTGAGTTGCTGAAGCATGAAATAATACATCCCCAGAAAAAAAGAGATATACTGATAAGCAGAACAATAATAATAACAAGCTTGCATCATTGAAAAATGAAGGAAGGTACAACTTAACAATTTAAGTTAATGGCTTCCTTCAGAGGGATTAGTCAGAAAGACGCTGATATTCTCAAGGAACAAATGTGGCTTGAGGTGAATCCAGCTTCTCAAAGTACAAGATGATTCTTCATCATAGCAAGGCATGGATAAAATCATGCATCAAGACCAGAAAAGAACACAAGTCAGAATTTTTGCTGAAAATCCCCCAGAATTCACAGTTCTGTTCACTTAAATGGCTCACTGAGTGCTTTAAAAACAACGTTAAGGTCTTAAATTTAAAATGGCATTAGACATTTACTAGAACCCAAGGATGAAACCCAAGCAGATGTCTGTCTATTCTCAACTTCAAAAGTTCAGACATTCATCTCAAATTATTATACACACTGGCGCGGCACAAGAAACATGCAAGAAGTCCAATACAGGTTCCTTCTAATTGCTAGACATCAATTCTCTCTATTCAAGCAGGCTGCTGCTTCACAAAATACGGAAGAGCTATTCAGCATCTCTGCCCTGCAAAAGAAATGCTGGGGTCAGGGTGTCTCTATTGCCCAAAAGTAGATAAAATCAATTAGATTAAATATCCATCTCTACAGAACTTTGGCCAGTTTTCCAATTGCCAGTATAAAATTCGAATACATAAGTGTTTTCTTTAATAGTTTTCTTTACTTTTATTCCTTTCTTTCCTTATTTGTTTCTTACAGTTCTCAAGTTGGTGATGGAATGAAGAATGGACGCAGCAGAGCTCTCTACACTCCCAGAAATGCTTGGGCAACTCCTGGAGAAACATGGCCCAGCAGCAAACTCCAGAAAGTGCTTAAAAGTTGAATGTAACAGCAGCAGGGGTAGCATAATTTGGTGATGCCAAATAGCCAAAAATTGCCAAGAGAAAGCCAAAAAGAGGAATTCCCAGCAGTGGTTGTAGAAATCTATTCCTTGTTTGCAGTAGATCTCTGAGCAAAAGCCTGACTACAAGATGCCCAGGCTCTTTGCTCAAACGTGACTTGTTTGTAGGGCTGGGGTTTGGTAACAACACTTTCCAGTCATCATGACACAGCCCTCTGTGGAGGCTCAGTCTCCCTTGGCAAAGCAACCAGCGAAGGTGGAAAACATTCTCTCATGATGCAAATGTTGAGAGAGAAGCACGATTTCTGGTGCATGACAATTTGCATACTGGTGTTTGTAGTAATAATCAGTACTAAACCATACCAAAGCGGGCAGGGCTTTGGTGTAGCAGCCAGGGTGCCTTTCAGCTACACTTCTGGGAAGTTAAAAGCATGACTGGAAATTTCCATATAAAGAGCCTGGCTTTGGCACGCAGTTTTCTCAGTTAATATGGTTCCTGGGCAAAAACAGAGAATGGTAACTTCATACTAAATAGCCCAAAGCTCTTGCTTACTTTACACATGCCAAAAAACTGAGAAGTGAGTTACAGAAACATTGTCACTCCAGCACTGGGGCCATCCGTCATATGGGGTCACAGCATGGCAAGGAGAGGTGGTGCAGAGAAGGACAGGGAGAGCACTCTTCCCTAGGGGATTATGGATAGTGGCTCATCTTTGGGGTTGGCAGTGTTAGACAGCCTGCACTGTAGGTGAATACCCCTTATAAACACCAGCAATACTCCAGATGTCCATCAGCTGAGACAATAAGTCCATTTTCCATCATTTGAAAGCCTAATTCAGTTTTCCCTGACTTTTAAACTCGACCAGATCATGGTTTGTCTTGTATCCAGAACTGCTTTATTCCAGTTTGGGCTTATGTCTACTGGCCATGTCAGATGTCAATAACAGAGGCAATAACAGAGTCAATAACAGATGTCAACAACAGAGGCAATCAGAGTAGACATGCTAAATGCTACCCAAATCAGCAGTAGGATTTCTGCAAACATTGGGCATGATCCAGGGTCAAATCATCCTGGTGTAGCAGGATAGACTAAAGGTGCTCCTTACAAAATACAACCATAAAAGAGGGGAGATTTTTCACAGAATCATAGAATGGTTTGGGTTGGAAGNNNNTGCCAGTGTCTCACCATCCTCACTGTAAATAATTTCCTCTTAATATTTAATCTAAATCTACCCTCTTCTAGCTTAAAACTGTTTCCCCTCATCTGTCGCTAAAAACTCTTGTAAAAAGCCCTTCCCTAGCTTTCTCATAGGTCCCCTATAAAAGTAGCTTTCTTGTGTGTTTAGACTAAATATAGGGAAGGATTTTTTTTATGCTGAGGGTGGTGAGACACTAGAACAGGTTGCCCAGAGAAGATGGTACAAACCTCATCCCTGGAAATATTCCAGGTCCTGTTGGATGGGGAGCTGAACAACTTGATCTAGTTGAAGATGTCCCTGCTCAGTGCAGAGGGATTGGACTTAGATGACCTTTAAAGGTCCTTTTCAACTCCAAACATTCTATGTTCCCCTGAAGATGAGCAAAAAGCCATGTAGAAATATCTGTGCACGCACACTGTCACGGCACAGCCTCCAGATGTCAGCATCAACCCGAGCAAGAGAGAGGCACAGCACTAACGGTGCAGGAAAAACCCCACTTGCAGGCTTTGACATCCAAAACCACCCTCCTGCAGTTCCTGCTCTCCTGCCTGGGACAGACAGGCAGGAGGATTTCCAATTCACTTGGAAAAAGTGCTTAGTTCACAGACAAAACCAAGAAATGTAGTTTGTAGACATGCATGTGAGTATTTTGCATGCACATTTTACTGATGTACACCACGTGTATACTTCTGTGAGTGCTCATCACCTATATATATCTACCTGTCTCATCACTTATATATGTGTACATATACATAAATTTGGTCTTAAGAATAACAGGCTGTCACAGTTTGGGGTCAGGGCACCCCCCAAATCTGCAACAGAACGTTCTCTCCCCCTCCCCACCCAAAAAAGGGAAGAAAGGAAATAAAGGAGAGAGACTTAGCGATTAGGAAAGGAAACTAGAACAGCTTTACTAAAACATGAAAATAATAATAACAGTAATAATAAAAGGTAAATATATACAAATATGTACAAAACCAGTATCGAACCCAACCCCCCCGCTGGTAAATCCGTCCCCGTCCCCACTGATGCTGTGGAAGNTGTTCTAACCCAAACCAGGGCACAGGCTTTTTGCCCACAACTTTACATGAAGGTAAACACAAGGCATGTCCTCCAGTACCTTTTCTAACCACATGTATATATTATCTGTTCCAGCACATATTACTCTGTGCTATGCAACTGATGAGCTGAGAAGCACAGCGATTAGCCCTGGATAAAGGATCTGAGGATGTTAGCAGGGGTCGTATCCCCCAGTGCTGTAAGGTAGCATGCCTTCAAGCCTATAGAGTAATAAGGTCAATGTTAACTGATCAAGAAATTGGTTGTCTTTTCTATTCTCCTTCGCCTGTTAAGTTCATTTTATGCCACACTTTCAGCAATGTAAATTTGCCTATTAGGGGAAAAAAAAAGGCTTCAAAAATTTCCCATCTCTACCACTTCTTCCCCTTAGCTTTGCCCTCTTCTTACAGCCTTACGGGATTTAAATGCATTCAGAATTTATTGGGAAGAAGGTCCCAAATTCTGCTCTGAACAGGCATTTACATTGTCCCTGTCACCATGTGGAGCTGTGATGCAGAATGAAGTCACAAGTACAGCAACACAGCCCCTTACAGCGAGCACTGAGGTGGAAGAGGTGTGAGACCAAACAGAGAATGCTGGTCACCCTTCCACAAGCTATGGAGGGTGGCAGAGAGCGTCTTTACCCTAACCTTGCACTGAAATATAACTGAAATCATTTAGGTTGAAAGAGATCTCTAAGATCATGAAGTCCAACCATTGAACAGTACAAATTCAGAGGCTGTTTATTTAAATACATACTCGTCCTTAACACCTCATCAAAAAAAAAGATATTCATGAAGGAGATGCCAGATTGCCCAACTCTTGTGGGGCATGGAGGTGTTGTTTTTACATGAAAAGACCCTCAAGGTTCTCCTGCACCGAAGTGTTCACCCTGAGAGCTGAGCTGCACACAGCAAAGTTTGAGCGGGGCCAGGGGTGCCTGGAGAGATCATGACACGGAAGATTAATGGATCTCTTCCAGCCATAGGTTGTCAGTTAAGTCAAGCACTGCTAATGCGGGATGTTGTTCTGAGACCTCTGTTAGCACAATGACGAAGCTTTTTTTAAGTCCTCTGTGTAAAACGCATAATCCTTGTATGCCAATGGATCATATCCTTGAGATCCCCAGAGAGCGGGGCAAACATGGAAAGAAAGGGAAAGGAAATCCCTTATTTCATAATGGTGCAAACAGACATGTCAGGAGAATTACATCAACATGCAGCACATGTGAAATTTAATACTTCTCCTAATGCATTTAGATGAGGCAAAATGCAAAGTCTATACTGCCTCTGGGAATAATTCTGGTAGGAAGCTTTCACCACCAGGAACCAAGGACTTTCTACTTACTCTGGAATTTGAGCCTTTGTTTTCAAAGCCTTCCTGAGAGACTTCAAAATCAAGTTGGTTAAGTGTACATTACTCTTTGAAGATCTGTCTTTCAGAGCGAAAACACCAGCACTCTTCCCAGCATTGCTGGTGTAGATCAAGAGTAGAATGCTTGAAAATCAGTAAACGTTTGTGAGGGCACAGAAAATCTCAAAAGAGGAGGGCCTGATCCTTTGCACTGCAGAAAGCCAAGATCGGCGGATACACTAGTGTCAGCTGGCATTGCTGCAAGGGTGGGTGCATCATACTTGCATGGATCTCCACCAGCTTTGACTGTGGCCCATGAAGCTCTCAAAGGCTTATAAATGCAAGCAATAATTGCTTTGGAGTCCTTGCAGACAGGAGGAGCCTGAAATCTGCTGGCTGGTTTCCTTCCCCCCTATATTAGACTATAGCTACAGGATTCAGCAAAAGATACTGCTCAGATGTGGCTTGAATTCAGATAAGTGACTTGAAGTGATGATTTCCCCCCCACCAGGCTGCAGATGATCGATGTATTATGCATGAAAATAGCGCCAGGCACAGATGGGGTGGGAGTAGAAGGTGTGAGCTGATAATGACAGCAGCCAAGCTCTGCTAGAAAAGACTCTACAACACACTTGCACACTGGGCAGAAAAGAGAGACTAGACATGCACAAGAGACTAGCCATGGTTTAAAGGGCCAAACAGTTTAATTACCACCAAAACTCAGATTTATGCGAGGACTTGAGTGGCATGGTTGCCAGAGGGAGCAGAGCATTAGCCTTGATGATTCAAGGAAGTGTCTTCTCATACTGTGTTCTTAAATAACCATAGAGAGATGAGTGAAATACTTACTCTGCGTTTTAAAAGCTGAAGACAGTGAATCCAAAGTAGTGACATAGTGCTGCATCAGATATTGCCTCCAGTAGGATCCTGGCTCATACTCAGCACAGTGCTGAGAACTCAGCACCAAGTCCAAAGCTGAAACAAACAGAAAATTCTCCATGGACACTTCTAGGGTCTGGATCCAGGCTTTGAAGACCAGCATGCATGGCCTGATCCCGAAGAAACAATGGCAGCTTGGATGGGCAGCATGTAACTGACTTGGAGCCAGGTGGATACAGACTTGCGTGGGAGGATGATTCGAGAGCTCTAGCACCATCTGCAAAGGGACCTGGCACTGTGAGAAAGAGCTTAGCAAGTGTGCTATCTGTAAAGACCCACAATGAAACACTAGTGGCCCAAAGAAAAGCCCATGACTTTGTTGGCCAGCCTTGGAGCACTCTGGAGATCATTGCAAGACCAGATGCTTAAGTCAAGATGCTTCTACAGTCAAGCCATGAGAAGGGGATACTCTGCTCTATACAGCTTCTTTGAAGAAGCTCCAGCCTCAGAGTATGCATCTGCCAGCTGGCAAGATGTCATTGGCTTTGCCAAATTTGGCCACAGCTGATCCCTGATGCAATAAAATGTTGGCCAAAAACCACCAGAGGCTGAGAATGTGCTTGCCTGGAGGATCGTCAGGCAGAGGCAGCAAAGACTTTTGCCAGTTCCAGACTCTGTGGAAGCCTGACCCTCCACATAAAGACCCTTGCATGAGTCCACGCTTTGCTACCTAGCTCATGGTGCCAGTGACCTAACAGCCATAAGAGATCTGTGTCTGAAGGATCTAATCTGTGTATTCTGGGTACATTAGGAGACTGGAGGAGCCCAGCACTCATGATGGTTCATGATGGGACATGTCGCATCATGCTCTGCTAGCCATTGGTCTGAATTGTTTCTGCTTCCCTTCTGTCTCCCAGCCCAGCAAGCCGTCTCCACAGGCTTACTTCAGACACATCCCGAGACACTTTCAAACGCATCCTGAGATACCTTCAAAGAGGCTTCCCTGTTACTTCAGCCCAATATATTCTCCCTAAACTACAGCAGGACCTGAAGGGCTTGAGTAAGGCCAGTGTCATTAGCTTTCTACCCAGCCAAGACCCACCACAGACTAGTATAAGCCCCTTTCTTTGTACTCAAGTTGGCTTTAAGGTCACCCTCTGTGGTTCTAGCAACATTGAGACCTGTGTATCAGTGCGGATCTGGCCTCGATCTATACTGCGTGGCTGTCCTTGCCTGATGCATTTTCAAGGAGCTCAGCAGCAATTTATGGATCAAAGCTAATCGATAATACCAGAGCCCTCTCACCATATTGCTTTCACTAAACTACTGCGTCCTTTAAAAAAAGAAATCCTAGCAGACCGCAGCACAATGCCAGACAGACTGTCACTACCAAATTATGTTTATTTATTCTCTCTCTGGCTCTTGGCTGGCCCCATTACCAGCATATCTTAGTGTCTCTCAGTCATCAGTGTATTTGCCTTCCCTCCCTTCCCCCTACCCCGAGGTACATGTCTCCTCTCAAGTACAAAGCGGACTGACATGGCAAGTTTCTGAGCCTATTTAACACTGGCTTTATCTGAGGAGAACTAGATTCAGTGACAGAGCCTCAGAATTAATTACACGAAGGTGAATTCCTGTCACAGAGCCTGGCACGGTGTCACCGCAAACATTTTAACAGCCCGTCTCTGGCCCTCGGCTGCCTTTGTGCAGCGTAAAGCAATTATTTGTACCTGCCTGGTGAAACGTGGCAGCCCCCTCAGAGGTGCCGCGATACAGCAAACACCCTTCACCCTTGTTATTCCTGAGCAGGGCAAAAGAAAGACTGGGTGGTGGATCTCGGCTGCGCACACAGTCCCTGTTGCTGCTGGGCCCTGCAGGGCTGTGAATGCAGTTAGTCCTGTACAATACATACAGTAAATACTCTCTCGCAGGCAAGATGCAGCCAGGTACAGGGTTTTGGCCCAAGGAAGCGAAGTTTTAAGGGCAAATCTCAAACTCCAGCCATCACTTGCTGAGCCCCACCATCAGGGAGCAAAAAGGAGACTGAGCCTTCTCTCCCAGCTCCCTTTTGTCAAGTTTCCTCAGCCTTTTTCTCTTCCTTTTCATCGTCCCTCTGTCCCAGGGTATCCTGGTGGAAACTCATTTCATCCTTCACATCCTAGCTTCAACTGCTTCCCATTCCCCTTGTTGCAGCCAAGACAATTCTGGGTTTTGGTTTGGGGGGGGGTTAGCAAAAAAGGGCATGGTTGGAGGGTTTCTTTCCAAACCTGTATTACAAATTTGCTCAGTGCTGAGCTGGCACTAGGTTTAACTTGTGAAGTTCATTGGAGATGATCACAGGAGAGCAGAGGGTGAAAATGAACGTAGTTGCATCTCAGCATGGAGCAAGGAAGGGAAACCGTGCTTAACCCTTCTGCTGCAATATGCAGTTTTCCTTCATCTTCCTCCACAGCTACATGCTCCAGGGCAAGGGAAGAGCGATGGAGGGATGATGGGAGGCTGGGTACAGTGGAAAGCAAAGAAAATTGACTTTATAAAGCGGAGATTGGGACACAGGGTAGGGAACAAGCAGTGGAATAGCTGTCTGCACATCCCAAACTCTCCCTCCACTGGAACTAGCCAGAGCTGTGAGGCTCTTTTAAGGAATATTAGAGGCAGATCAGATTTACCCAGGGGCTTTGAGGTTTAGTCAGAGCTCCTGGACCTCCCCAATTTGACTGCCGGCTGTGGAGAGCCTTGGGGTCACTCAGGAAAGAAATGCTGAAGAGACCAAGCTTCTCTTGGGCAGAAAATCCCATAAGCTGGTGTGTGGTGGGCTCCCCACATGCAGGGGGACAGGATGAACCATTGGCTAAAGAAGCCCACATGAGCCCCAAGGGAGGAAGTTTTCCAGCTGATCGGCAGGAAAATGGGGCTATTCTCAGTGAACTCGGCCACAGCGCGAAAACAAAGTTCTTCCTCATTAGGGAGGAATTCAACTGGCCTCTCTGGGAGCCAGTGCTGCAGCACGCAAAAGGTCAGGTCTCATTCTGGAAGCCTTTCCTCCCCTTCTGCCAGCAGGGAAAATAGTTTAAAATATCCCCTAAAGAACCCTGGCCCCCACACACAACCCCCTTCCAAATACAAAAAGGAGGAAATTGCCTCAATCTGGGGATCAGCGCTGCAGTGGGGATGGCCGATGTCACTGCCCAGCCAGTGGGACACAGATCCCTTTGCGTCTGACAGCCTCATTACTAAAGGCCACATCTAATTAAGAGAGGAAGGAACAACAGGTACATCCTATTCCTGCAAAACGGCACATTGCAGAGATCACCATGTCTGTGGAGACCCGTGCCAATGTAAATGTCATCGTGTGGCTGGTTGCGTATGAGACTTTCTCAGGGGAATTTCAATCTGTTTAGGTGTCCCAGTTACACGTTCAGTGATGCGAATGGCCTGGGTCTGCCTGCACCAGCCAGTGTAAAGTCTCCCAGTACTCCAGTAGGCTACAGAAACATGCCTTACTGTCTCATCTTGGGGTGAAGACAAAAGCAGTGAACTCTGTCAATTAGAGCTGTGTCAACATGAAGGTTTCTCACTTTCATGACCGGCTACCATCATCTGCTTCTGCTTCCTATAGCTTCAGAAGAATCAGATTCATCCAGACCCGCGAAGGTCCATCTTCATGTCCCATAGCACCACGCATCCAAACCTGTGTTGGAACCATTTTGTGTCTGTGTTTCATGGGAAAACTGACAGCTGTCTGTTATCTGTCATAACATCCAGCTCCATTTGATTCTCAAATTGTTTGTGAATATGGAATTCCACACCTGCGATCGAGGCTAATTATTCGCTTCATATAATGTATTATTACTCTGAACTCAGCATCTTGACACGCTGGTTATATGGATTTTTCAAATGGACTTGTAGAGAGCAGCAGTCACACATTGTCCAAAACCTGAGACCAGAACTGAAGTTTTCTTTCAACTCTGATCAGCTGCAGAGGTCACAGTTAAGTAAAATCGGCTTAAGCTGGGATTGGAAAACTGTGTCTGCTACATTAGCAGAGAGATCAGATGACAGATTTGGTCTGGTCTCATTATCTAGCCATAAAAATGTAAGGGCCTGAAGTATTTGGGGAATGGGAATGCCGAGAGCAGGAGGGATTTCTGGAGGATCTCTATCCAGTATTTGCTGTCTGAGAAAATGAGACCAAAGGACCCCCACCCAAACTGTCTGATGTGAGCTCTTATCTCCAATGACAAACTGAAACGAGGAGAATCAGTCTCTTCCTTTTGCAAACAGTTGGGGGAACAGGGGCTCCTGTGTGTCTACAACATCTCACATTTATTTTTAGCTTCATCTATTTGGTTAGTGAGGTCACTGGAGCCCAGGCTTAAACATGTTTTAAGCAAATGTTACCCTGACCTGCCAAAGCTCTGAATTGCCTGTAGCTATACATACCCCAAAGAAACAGAGCTAATGGTGCAGGGGAATGTTATGTTAGTATTTTATGCTAGAGTTCGAATAACTGTATCCTCATTTATTGCGACACTTTTTTTTGGATCTGAAAAGTGTAAAATTCACTTTGAGCACTTTTGATCCAAAAAACATTTGATGAAGCCATTTCCTGACTGAAGTAGCCCCTGTGCTTTTTCCAGTAATTCTACATTTAGGATTTTATTTACACAGTTCAAGGTTTAAATCACAATTTCCAGTCCTTAGTATAAGACGGAAAAAAAAAGCACCTCTCCTTCCCCCAGAGTTGGGAAGCATTATCCAAACCATTGCAAGGTAACAAATGTCAGGGTACCCAGAGCCACCACCCCTCATCATTTCCAGCCTCATCCAAACTAGAATATGAATTTGTGGGGGAAAATCTCCTCATGCAGCTGCAGAGATATTAGCAAATAACGCTTTTTGTAGTGATAGCTTGTTCTGCAAATGCAATAAGCTCCTGATGGAGCCCTCAAGCCCAGTGCTGGAAGCACTCCAGGACAGAGGTGTCGGGGAGCAGGCAACTTTCACCACTGTTCCAGATGTGAGGTGAAGCTGAGGAGCCTGCAGAAAGCTCGACAGGTAATAGGTAAAGTAGCACAGCCCTCGGTCTTGCAGGGTGAACGCCTGTCCTAACAGGCTTTTTGTCTGCTCTGCTGGGAATCATGAGCACACTGGCATAAACTTGGCCTTGGCAGCTCCTGCTCAAAGAAAAGATGTTCCCCAAGGAGAAAATAACACCTTCAGAAGCATGCATCTATCCTTATTTTTAGTCTTTAAGATGAGTCATTTTGGAAAAAGCCCTATACTAAATGCTGATATAACCATCTCTTCCCTAAGGATATATTCATGTAGCTGCAGGTGACCAAATTAGGGAAGCTCAGCAAAAGTTACTGCTAACAAAATGAGCTATGGAGACTACCCATGTGCAGACATTTAGCCTTCTGCAAATGCAAAACAAAATGTCCCTGCAGGGTGACTGGAGCTAATAAGCTTTACTTTACATTTGCATTTGGCTCAGAGCTGCACCAGGTTTCTTGCTGGGGCAAAAGTGATAAAGAATTAAGCTCCCGTAACTCAATCGCTCACAAGCACTTGCTATATCTGACTGAAAAATGTTGCAGAAAAGCACACCTCTCGCTCATAAGGAGCCAGGAAATGTTATAGATTTGGTTCAGCTCTCCTCCTGGCCCCTCAGAGTGTCTGAAGTTAATACATCAAGACCAAATTCCCTTTTTTTTACTACCAGAATACTGAATATTTCTGCAAGCAATGTGTTTTATCTTGAGAAGCCATGGTCACTGCAATAGCAAACTACATAAATAAAAAAAAAATCCCACCAGTATTTGTGGACTTCTGTTCAGATCTTCTGTGGTACTTCCCGTATTTGTATGCCTCCTTTCCTAGATTGATAAGAAAGATCTTCTCCTTCCCTGAATGGCTACTTATGCCTAATTTGGGGTGCAGATCTGGATATCCCCATGGACCTGCTGCCTATTTGCTAATCACAGGCCAAAGCTGAAACTAATCTGTGATTTATTTAATTAGTGGAAAGTTTTGATAATCAAATTAGCCACTGGGTGACACCATAAATGGCACACACACGATGAGCAATCATTCCCAGTAAACTGGGTAGAGACCTGTGCTATGGAAAAGAAGTCATTTAAGACATCCAGACACACGCAGAGCTACGTACCTGGGCTCATCCTGAGCAGTTTGAGAATAAGCAGAAAAAATTAGAAGAAAATCCCCTGATAACTCATCTGTGGAGGGTAATTTACTGGGTCTAATCAGAGCAAACATCTCTATGGCTGGAATGTTGAAATAAATTAAGTATAAAGCCTTCAAGGTCATATCTTCCCAGGCGAATAATGCAGCACTGCTGAAGTCAGGTGGATCCACTCTGGGCGAACGCACTGTGAAAACTCTTAGTTGGTTGGATGTAATGAGAATATTTTAAGCATTGATCAAGTCAGGCTGGAAGAAAATGCAGTAAATAGAGGATATAGAGGATTCAGTCTTCAAACAAGGAAACTTGAGTAGAATATTCGAAGTTTAGATGATCAGGGTGGAAACAAAATACATATAAAGAGACATTTGTATTTGTAGCAGGGAGAGTGAGGAGAATTTGGAGAGGGCTGATAGCAAGACATAAGCTGTGAGAAGCAAATCTTGTTGTTCCACCTCCGAAGCCTGATGCAGAAGCAATTAGATGTTGCTGGAGCAGACACATTACAAGTCCCAACTCCTGTAGCAGCCGTTGGTCCTACTCAAAGGTTTATAACTCCCTCTTAGCCTCAGCTGCCCCATGCAGCTGGCCAGAGGTTACCACCCCACCAGCTACTCAGCACAGTCATTTCTCTGCCTTTCCAATCCCAACCCTGAACCTTGATCAGGTCCCAGCCATTGTTCAGGCAGGGGCAGATGTGAGCAGGAAACAGTGGAGACCCTGGTCACAGGCAGGCAGAGGAGCACAGCCAGCACAGGAGGGTGTCCTGGTCCACATAAGCAGTTGGATGTNGCGTTATCACTGCTAGAAGCAGACTCTGTCTGGTAAACATGCTGCTAACTTCAGACAGACTTAGCTGATAAGTAAAAATCATAGAAAAGAATTGTTCTAACCCAAACCAGGACAACGTCCTGGAAGGATCTTGGCACCTGGTGAAGTCCTGAACCTTTGAGGTCTGCCTTAGCAGCCCTGGTTATTGTCATACCAAAATGCCTGGGAGTCTGCGCTGTGCCACCATGGGTTATTTTTTTACTGTTCCAAAGGTTTTCATGGTAGTAGAGGATCTTTCCATAGAACAATTAGAAAATTCCCTGATTTGATTTTATTTTATACTTTCAAAAATTATTTTTATTTTTTGATAAATCCACGTTTAACAGTCACCTTCAACTTCGTGCTCGTTCCTGTGAATCTCACCAGTAAAAATGACTGTCTTACCCTAGCTGTTAATTTAAGATTAGATCTCATATGTGTATATGCATTTGCGCACAGGCACACACACACAGAGTCCTATCCACTTTGCTTTCACCTCCTCTGCGTATATTAAAATGTGGTTTGGAAGACATAATCATTGACCTATTCCTCTGCCCTCCATCAGACCCCACTTTGCTCCATATATAATGATCCACATCGCCAAACGAGGTGGTTATTGCGTGTTTCTCTCCCTGTTGGTCACACATCTTCCTGCCCTCATTCTCACTTTTCAAATCCTGGGCTGAGTTTCAGCCTATTTCAGTCTCTCCTTGAGACTGAAAACCTCCCCAGCACTAATGGATGTATCTTCAGCAGAGCCCTGCGCCACAAAATGATACTATTATCCCCATTTTCAGAGACGGAGAAAGGAATTGCAGAGATAGGAAGGTCAACATTGTTAAAAGCTTCTGCTAATTTGAGAAAGCAGAAAGCTTGATTTTTCAGAGTACTTATTTCCATAGCACTTTACTTGGTCGCGGTCCAGGTCCCCTTTGACTGCATCTGCAGTTGTGAGAGCTTCACCCTTGTGTCTGGCAGAAGGAGGTCAGAATCTGGGGACTGAAGTGACCAGCAGCACGTAATTAGTGCCCATCTCTAAAGAGTCTGACGTGACCTGAGACACAGAGCAGAATTCCCATCTGAAGCAGGCTGGGCTGGAAAAGCTCTAAAAAATCTGAATGCTGGGTCTTCTGATGGAAAATACCACATCTAGCTATCAGCTGCAGTCTAATAGTTTTCAATCTGTGGACTACTTCTCTATGAATTCAAGCCTACTAGGAAGGTGCTTAGATTGCCACAGAGGCGTTCATGCTTCCACTAAAACAACTCGAGTGTGAAAATCAAAGCTGTGAAAAACACCAAATTTTGCACAGATGCCTTGATAATAATAAATAAAGAGCAGGCAGGAGGCTTTTTGATGAGCCGATAGACTCATCAGCTGAGTTGTCAGCTGGAAAGGAGGTACTTAGCTTCCCTCTTCTCCAAAACAGGAGTTTCTATTGCCAGTATCTATATGGGTTGAGATCCTACATGTTGGGGACGCTGTTTCTTCCTCTCCTCTGCTCTTTATCCCTGTGCTCAGCCAGAAAATCCATTAGTTTATACACAGTTGTGGTTATCCTCAGTATCTAGAAAAGCCAGAGTTGTCCTCTATGTTCAGAGAAAGAATAAAGAACACATTGATTGAAAATCCAGGGGTTGGAGCGGGACCTTCCCCCTCGGCTTCCTGTGGTCCCAAAAAAGGATGCAATTCCACATTTTCTGCCAAATTTCCCATTGTTTCTTTCAGCTGAGGTAAGATTCCAGCTTTTTTTAATGTGCTTTGCTTATTTTGCTTATACTCAGCAACAATTCGACCAGTACAGGTTTCAGCTAGTGCAAGCACAAACTGCCAGATGATCAAATTTATGATCCACGTTTGCTAAGATAAAACTAGTCTCATCAGGCTCAGTACTAGATAAGGGCACGTGCTGTTGAAGAATTTGATTTTCAGGCTTTCCACCCTACCTGAATTTGGTGGGGAAGGAGCATAAACCATAGAACGCAAACTAGTTTTTACATCTTCTAAAATTCACGTGGAGGTTTTCCCTAACGCCAAACCAAGTAGAATAAATTGCAATGAAACAGTCACAGAGTGCCTCTTTCTGGACCTCACATTTCTTGCATAGGTTTCCCATTGCGGGGAGGGTTGCCCCCATATGATGTTGAGCCTCTGGGGACGCGTTCCCACACCCCACACATTTTTGCAAGGTGTTGGCCTTGCCTCTCATCTTTATTTGGCTGCACATCCATTCGGTTGGAGCCCTCAAGGCCTTCTTCAAAGCCCAGCAGAGCTAACAGGGGAATTTCTTACTAATCTGAGGAGCCTTAGATGTGGATGCCAGTTTACAAAGCTGGGGTAGAAGGACACAGCACTAAGGGAGATGGGGTCAGACCTGGTCTGGCCCTCCAGGGCAGCTCTCTAGTACAAGTAAAGTGCAGGAAATTGGGACAAGTGGTAGATTGGCTCCAAAAGCACCCACTTAGGCTAAAGCAGACTGTTGATGCAGCTGTACCCACCAGGAACTACCCCACTGCTGCAGACCTTGGAAATTCAGGCTCTGAGAGCTTCCCTGGGCAGAAAACTAAGCTGGTTTCAAAGAGAAACCTGTCCTTCAAGGAGATGTGGGCCCCACCTGCATTTCATCACCACTCCCCCAAGAAAATCTAGCAAATGCAGCAGAGCAACCAGGCTTTGCCAAATCTGCTCATTGCAGCCACCAGAACTAGCCTTCTTTCCAAGGTAGTGATCTGCTGAGGCAGTAAACCTAAACTGACGTCTCAAAACCTTAAGCAGCTAATGAGAAAACCACCTCTTTGCCTTTGGCACACGTATTGCTTAAGCCATCAGCAAAGAGTAAGGACTTTGTTCCACTCTCATCGTCATTCGTATTTAGTAAAGTGGTGAGGATTTAGGACACTGCCAGTATTTCCACAGATACAAAAAAAGCCCTACCCCCCCCCCCAAA
>WEIS01076638.1:0-17641 GCA_013389965.1 Todus mexicanus | reverse complement strand
CTGGTAAAGAGGCTGTTTGAAAATAGCTGGACTGAACTAGATAGAATGTAGCTACGAGCCAGGAGAGAAAAGGAGAGAAAGCCCACTGAATTTGCCAGGGATCTGTAAGGTCTTACTGAGATACCATAAAAAGCTTCTAAGAAAAATGGGTAATAGGCTAAATTCTAAGTGCTTATATGGAGCTGGGCTTTAGATCAAGATTATTGATAATGCATCCACAGCATTCATGACTATGAAGCTGTAAAATTAACAGCCATTGTTCAAGTTCCTCAGTAAGTCACTAGAGAGAGCATTACCAGGAAAGATGTAGTCACAATAAGCCCTGCAATGATAGTTCATCCAACAGTCCCCAAAAGGGGATTCAGGTGTTCTCTGACCCATTTTTGTATGATTAGAAGTGACACAGATGTCCAAACTAAGAAAAAAATAATCATAATGCTGTAGTGCTTAAAGGAAACTCATCAGGTAAGTGTGAAGAAATGAGCAATAAGATTTTTCTCATTTGTTTAGAAGAGGGACAGACTGAAGAACCTGAAGGACAAGCTTGATGGAACAAGAAACAGATTTGTAAGTTTTCTTAAGGTCTGGGCAGCTAATAATGAAAAATTGGCTACTCTGTGCATTAGGATCTGTGAAATGTGTGAGTGAACACTTACTAAACATAAACGGATAGCTCAGATGCTCAAAAAGTCTGTAACCAGAGAACAGTTTATCCTGGATTGTCTTTGAAGAGGAGATAGTGACAGTGAATACAGCCCCCTGCTGACTAATGGGGAAGATTGTCTCTGAAAATTAGGCCTCTATTAACTCATCATTGCACTGTTCTTATGATGAATCAAACACAATGATGTAACTGGGAAAAAAGGCAGTAAAAAATGTGTAAAAGTTTGATTTGAGAAAAATTTCTTAAAAATTTGTCAAGATTAGGAAAATGGTGGCTGGCAGGAAATTAATTTGCAATGAATGTGTTGTGTTGCTCCAGATGCTGGCACAAAGAGCAGCTATATTACTTAGATTTCCAAGAAAAGCAGGATGGTCTGGAAAAGAACGCACTTCAGCATAGGGGTACAGCTGCTGCGGATAATGCTTTTCATGACAGGCAGCGCTTCCTCCCAGAAATGCTGATGAGAGGTTGTTTGAGGCAATTCCCCTGCCCACGTTAGTCTTCTATTCCTATGCAACAGCTTGATGTGTGCTAACGCCATTGAAGAACTGATTCATTTACAAATGGTTTTGTGATAAACTTAAGGCTGCCAATCTGAAAGTGAATGCAGGGAAGCACAGTGTGTTCCACAAAGAATAATTTATCACGAACCTGGAATCAGCACAGGAGGAGCATTTTTTAATCAACCGAGAGAAACAGAAGCTGTGCAAGTCTGGCTGACTCTCTTTCCTTGGTAACAGAGCTCATCTGCCAGTTTGGTAATCTTGCACAATCTCGACAGAATTTAGATGAAAAGATGTAATGCTCTCAGTGACCAGCAGGATACAACTTGGGTTTTCTTTTCACCTGGAAAGGCTCTTGTCCCTTTTTCTGGTTTAGCTTGCTGATTTTTTCCAAACCCCTTTGACTGTTGGTCACAGATGTTTGTGCCTTTGCTTTGGGTGTGGGTTTCATGTGAGAGCAATGCAGGGCTGTCTTAAGAGCTGGAAGCTGATTACAGCTGAAGTGTGTGTTCTTTGAGGAGAAATGTCTGTACCAGTTGAAAGGGACCCTGGCAATGGCTACAGCGACGTAGCATTTCCATTTTGAGATAAAATCCTTAAGGACATACACAATTACTTGTTAGACTGGAAAAATCTGAAAGCTTGGTTTCCATATAGTGGGGGAAAGTCCAGCACTGTCAGATCTGGGCACAAGCACAGATTGTACCAGTGCTGTACAGAGGTGAGCTTGTTGACAGGTTTGTTGCTCTTGCAGCAAAAGGGTGGAAATGGCTGGCCAGGTGTGCGCCGGAGGAGATGCCAGCTACTCTCTCTGTAATTCACAGGAGGGGAAACGTTACAGAGGAAGAAACTTCTCAAAAAGAAGACTAGCATGGGATGTGTTTAGAAAACCCTTGAGCAAATGGAAGCACCTTGCTAAGAAATCCGATTCCATTACTGCCAAAGGCATTTTCTGGATGCATTGACTGAGATGAAGTTTAAGGAACGTCGCAACAAGATGCAGCAATTAGCCAGGCCGTCTGCAGCTATCTCAGAATGTCAAGACTGAAACAAGAGCAGGATATCTGTAGAGTAAAATGTTGGCAACATACCGAAAATTGCTGAAAGAAACACTGTTTTCATTGCACAGGAGGCTTCCTGAGGGACATAGGAATCTCAGGGAATGGTTCTGTTCCTGAGACAAATGTATTGTAGCAGTGGACTGCTTTCTAAAAGCTTAGTCATGTAATTAGGAACCAAGAAATAATGGAAATAACAGAGGGACGGAGATTTCAGTGAGCTAGTTCTTCATGCATAGAGTATCACAGACCAAAGGGAGCAACATTATCTTCAGAGGAGTCCACAGAATTTGTGTCACTGATAGAAATGGGCAAAGATCATTTGGACCTGGAAGACGGAGTTGCACCAGAGATTGGAATGGGTTTGTGCTGCTGGTTCCTTTGAACTATTTTCTTCAGGGCACTTGTGAAAAACGCAGGAATTTTCAGGGAAGCCAGGACCTGTGGAGCTGGATTGACAGAAGAATGCAATGAATTCAATGACGGGAGATAAGCATTTTTTTGGTCCTTATCAAATAATTTTATCACTGCTCTTCATTTAGAAGATGAAGTGTTTTTCATCTTTAGAATACTTTCGTCTTGGTAGCTTGAAAGGATAAATCACATCTTTGCTTTGCTGTGGCTGTGAGCGGCAACGCAAGGGCTGTCTGTTTTGTTGTCTTCTAACAAGGCAAAGTTATTCTTTGGAGCAAACATTGATTTCCCATCCCTTTGCTTAACTTCTTCCACCATTTGTTTCTTTCTGTAGATGGACTGATATGAAAACAAATGCAGGATTAATACAGGTTAACCCCAGGAAAGTGTAATGGCGAGTTAAACTTAAACCACAGGACTTGCCAGCAGAGGATGAACATACTCTCTTCAACCAACCCAACCAACCAATGCCTCCCTGCACTCAGCAGCAGGCTTCCAGCAAAAGTAATTGGGGAGCCTTTCTGTTAGGAAGCAGAACATAATTCAACTTTGTTAAACAAGTAACTTCTCTGACACAAGGTAGTAAGGGATGCCTTGAGGAACCAGACCAGGTAATGTGAGAGACTAATTTCACTGCTTTTGTACTTAATAAAGGCCTAAAGATGGGTTCGACAAAAAAATATTTCACTGTTAGGCTTCTGCTCTATAGAAAGTGTCATTTTCTGTTGTAATTAGAGGATGCTTAAGAAATGCACAAATCCCTTCCTTAGGACTGATAAAACTGTATTTTGCGACTAAGGAGCTTATATATTGTCTGAAATGTTTCAAAGAGTTGCATTATTTAATGTAGTTATAAGGTCGGCAATGACAAAGGCTTGTTTGAAAACATGCTATTTTAATAGTTAGGAATACTGATTTTTAGACAAGATCTAAGGCTTTGCTTCCCATTAGTGACTTGTTCTCACAGAAACCCCTGTGTGTGTCTCCTGGATAGTTGCGAATAAGCTGTATCTCTCTGACAGTTTAAATAAGCTGTGACATCATGATCTTTGACATAGTAATGAAACACTGCTTACATCTTACAAATGTAAATTTTTCGAAGTATCTATATAAAGCAACACATAGACTTACATAAGATAACACAAAGTTATATGCTATAGAATTATCACATTATTATAACATTAATAGATTTATTGCATTATTTCTCTACAGAAACATAATTGACACCTCAAGCTGACAATATGAAAATAAGTAGAATCGGTGTCATTAAGTGATTGCAATGCTGATGAAATAGAGACACTTACCTGATACTCACTGTGTATTTCTAAATTCAAGGCTTCTTGAATGCTTGAGAGCCAGTGGCAAATAAGTTCTGGTGTGACCTTATGAGGACCCAAGGTGTTTATGGTCCCCAGCCTCCTGCTGGGATCCCCTATTTCCCTGCTTTTTCTCAGCCTTCTTGGGACAATTGTTGGGTCAGCAAAGTGTCACGTAGCTGGCAGAGAGATGCACTGCTCCATCGGCAAAACCATCCATCAGACCACTGGACAATGGAAGAGCTGCAATAATTTGGCTCATAGATGCTAGGTTTGCTGGCTTTTCAGCTGTGCTACTCCAGTAGAGGGTGCTTTTGGTAGCTGTCTGTTTGTAGTACTGCTTTAAACTGTAGACGCGAGTTTTCTTCTGATTTTCTTTCTTGTGCTTGGTTAAGTGTCTCGTGAAGCAGCACACATCTGTTTTGTTTGCTTTCTTGATATCTTGCTCTAGATTTTCTTAGTACTATAGAGGCTTTTTTAAACAGCTTTTGCACTGTAAATTTCACACAATTTTTGAATGCTGTCTGTGGAGAGCTACTGTAATCTTTTCTCTTTCAAAAATAATTCTTGAGTTGATGGATCACAATGAAAAAACTATTCGGCCAACACAATTTTAGTCAAGTGTGTTTGTCTGCAGTGAAAACCAGTATGGAAATAATGAATGGTTAAATGTCATGCTGAACTTCTATTTTAGACAAAGTAATTATTGACTTTCAAAGGTACTAACTTAGTCAAGAAAAACCCAAGAACAAGAGTTTTATGATCTTGTGATTGAAAAAGTAATGGCTGGTTTAAATTGAAGAACACTCAACCCTCCCACCCACCCCCAGCCCTTATTTCTGCAAAATAAGGAAGTGAGGAAGAATTGGCTTTGAAAAGTTGCATTTATTTAATTTCTCATGGATTCCTAAGCTTCTTTCATATAAAGTTACAAAAATAAGGCTGGAATGCACCTTTCCCAAGGTGACCTAGGCCACTGGCTGCCTCAGGCCAGCCAGCTGGACCCACACCGTTCCTGGCAGACCTCTCGGCTTTAAAACAATGCTCGAAGGGAAAACAGCAATGAAATGAGCACCAGCACCTCTTCTTCCAGTGTTGGACATTTAGCGCATTAATGAATCTGTAGAAGTCAGCAAAAATATGCAGTTGAACAAGACAGTGTGTAACTTTCTTCTCCATTTTGGGGAGGCACAGAACTCTCTCGAGCAGCCCTATTGTTCACAGTTGTGTGTTCGTACAGAGCAAGGATTCCTGTGTAAGCACAGGTGCAAATGGCTCAGGGTGACATATTTGCAGGTACGAAGTGTGATTTATCTTAGTTTTTGCCTTGGTTCTTTGGCTGTGACATAGCCAATGGGAAAAAAAAAAAAGTCATTTTTTAAAAACGAACTGATTCTAAGCTAAATGACAGAAGTATAGCAAGGGACGTAATTTCTGAAGGCATTTTGTGGAACTGCTCCAGTGCACTCTGTCCAAATTTCTTTGGAGCAGACTTTTGCTGAGGATTGTGTTGCTGCTGTACTGGGGTAACTCCAGACAGGATTTAACTGTCAGGCCCTCAGAAGTTAAATTAGCCCTTAAACCAAACTTTTTCCTCAAGACTCTTCAGAAGGAATGGAAAGAAACTACCATTATACTCAAGAGACAAAGTGAGGGACCTAGAGATGGAACTGAGCCACTGTATGTGTTTAGGCTTTTAATTAAAAGACCTCATTTAATTTTTCAGAGGATTTTGGCAACATATGAAGCTGAAAGTTAATGGTCTTGTTTGCTGTGGGAATACCTAATGTGATTTGCTTAAAGGGCAAATGTTGCCAGGGACTGAATAAGCCCCATGGTAGGTGGGAACTTCACTTGGTGCCTGCTTTGTCTACAGTGAGATGGTAATGCTGGGGGCTACACCGTTGTATTTGTTGAGTTCAGTGTGTAATGTGAAGGGGATTAAATTAAGGAGTCATTTTAGATTGAGGATATTTTGAAGACCCTAATTAGTGTTTTCCATTCTCATTCTGCAAAAGTCCCATAGATTTTAATAACATTCTGCAGAAATTAACCTGAAAAACTATCACATTTAGGAACAGCACTAATTTCTGGGAAGTTTTCCACCAGAGTTGTGTTTATATCCCAGATTTTGAATGCCCACTTGAGCATTAAGAACCAGAAATAAAAGCAGTTGGGTAATTTACTCTCCTAGTACTTTGGAAATAATCCATTTCAGAAGGTCAGTTCCATCTTCAACATTTGTTTATTTTTCTTAAGTATATTGCATATGGCTTTTGTTTATTAACTAAGCAGCTCTTCTGTTTTTATAAGAATAAGAAGGCTTACTGACTCTCCTGATTAATGCAGTAGGGTTGTTGGAAAGCCATATGTGATATAACTACTTCAATTCTATTTTTGATCATGCTAAAGAATGCTTTTTAATCTGTGGCTACATTTACATTAGCAAGTCGTCTGGTACAATAGGAGTGTGCCTGTAATGTGAACTGGTCTGTGCTGTGGGCTAGCTCTGCTGTGCTCCTGTAGGCTCAACACCCAGCAGCAGTCTCAGTGCACTAAATGCACTCCAGGAGTGCATCTTCTGGTTGGAGTTTCATCTGAAAGGAATCCAGCTAGTGCGCTCTGAAAACCAAAGCAGAGTCTGCCAGGCTGATAGAGAGAGTCACTTCAAAAGCAGCTTCCTGATCCAAACTGAAATACTTATGCAGTCACACCCTGTCCCTGCAAGGAGCACGGCACATGCAGAACCCAAGTGGCTCTGGGACACGCTTTCACGCCCCGAAGTACGCCTTGCTGGGAATAACACAACTCTTGGTAGCATGCCAGGATCACCATCCAAATGTAGCTTTTTCCTCACCTTAGGTTTTGTTTGGTTTTTTTAGTTGTGGGGTTTTGTTTGTTTGTTTGCTTTGGAGTGGGGTTTTTTTTCTATTAATTGATTCACTGGTTCTTATATTAAGTACAAGGGGTGGTGGAGAATGAGAGCAAGAGTAAATTGCAGCACTGATCATTGATTATCTGTTCCCAGACCGGTAACAATTCTCCTTAAAGCTGCTGCATTCTTTCCTGAAAAAATCTATGTGTGCATATGAAGCTCAGCTATGTATGAATCCTACAATAGGCAATGGAAAGTCTGTTGTATATGAAGCTAATCACACACATGAATCTACACTGCCAGGGGCTGTAACGTAGAGCCTCTTATCCTTACTAGGGTCTGAAGCCTTGTTGTGCAGTTAGCAGTAGAATAAGGCAAGTGATTTGCTCTTTTTAGTCCTAGAAAGAATGGATCCCTTTCCCCTCCCTATGCCTTCTTCTCAGGAAAAGTTAACTAGCATCTGAATTTAGCAAGCTTAGAAAAGCATTTTTTCATTTCAATGTAGTTGTCTTAAAAGATTAATTTCTCCCTAAGGACATTTGGACAAGGTGGAGAGACTGATCATTTCCAGAAGCTCTTTGCCAATAGGCAAAGAAAAATTCTCCTTCAGGTTAACATTTGTGAATGTATTAATGATATACATATTTTATGAGAGAACACAAGCCAGTACAACAGGTATCTTAAAAGTGCCTGAGAAGCATAGATTTGCATTGTCGTAGCTACATTAATCAGATGGGGCTTGCCCCTGCTGACTGGGCTAAAAGCCTTTGGAGTTTCCCTCTCTGCATCCCCTCTGGACAAGCAGCGGAGATGGATGTACTTTTGAGATAGAAACACGGAGGCCACATTCAGTGTGCTTCATAGCAGAGAATTGACTCAGCAGTGCTTGCTGAATCAGATATAAAAAAAATACACCATACACCTTTTCTTTGATGCTTCGGGTACATTTCCTAATGGGATTCCTAAATACTGCACACTAAATGCTGGCAAGACTTGGCACAGTGACCAACCAGCAGTTTGACTTCGGCCTTCTGGGGAGTTCCCCAAATTAGAGAAGCGAGGAGAGCTCACGTCTTACATGTTACCTGAGAAGAGAGCCAGTTGGAGAGAGTGATTGTGCATTTGCATCCTTCTCGCTGTGTGCTCCGTCTGGCTTCCCTGCAGCATGAGAAGCGCTGCAGTATTCGAACCCACAGTCATTACTTCTTTTGCCTCTGCACAAGAAGTTGATGCTTACTTTGATATTGGCTCTCCTGCCTGGCAGTAATCTCTGAGGACTTCTTTGAGGTTAGATGATGTACTCAGGGACAAGATTTAGATGATTAGATGATGAGATGATATTGGTGATAGGTTAGGTAATAGGTTACAGGTTGGACTTGATGATCTCTACGGTCTTTTCCAACCTTGTTAATTCTGTGATTAATGGTGAAAGCTAAGCATCAACCAGTTCTGTAGGAGCCACAGTGCCGAGCACGGGAAGTAATGCAGCTCACGGCTCTCAGCAGCAGAGGAATGTGCCTCCTTGGGAAGTGGTTCTTCCTAATGCCCTACCCATAATGATTGTTGTCCTTCTCAAATGATGTGTGGAACACCACTGAAGACTAGGATGCTTTTGTGAGTCACAGGCTTGTTTTCACTGGGTGGGCAGAGGAAGTGGGGGCGGTCAGCAGGCCCAACTGTGTGTGTTGCCTGCGTGTGCACACTGAATCCTGAGGACACAAGTTTCTGTCTCTGTTCAGAGATTGCTAACTGTTTAAACTTTTTTAACTGACTGACAAACACATTTGTAGCTATGTAGAGAGGGTTCTGCTCCTGTGCGTGGACAAGGTCAGCGCGCTGGGAGTGCTACAGGCAAAGCCTTTCCAAGGCCAAAGAAAGAGGTGTGTGAGGACTGCAGTGGATGTGAAGTCTAGAGATGGAGAAGTCCCACTTGATAAAATGAATTTTCTATGAAGCTGTGTCATGGCACTTGTCCCAAACTCCTGCAGTAAGCTCAGCTGTGACAAGAGAGGGCAAGGAAGTGATGAGGGGGACAGAGGAGGTAAGACAAGGGGCACTGTTGCTGAAATGAGCTGTGGGGTTTGGAGTTGTCCATAGAACAATGCAGGAGGAAGCCTTTGGTATTTGCTTAGGGTTCTTTTTTTTCCCTAAATACTGAGTTGTGAACATGTATGAAGATTTGAAGAAACACATTCTGTCTATGTGTGTCCCCAGGGTTTTTCTGTCACAGCCTGCAGGGTTTGACCTGCCAATAGTTGTCCAGACAGGGTCTTGCCTGTCGGGTAAATTTGCAATATGTCAGCCCAGAAAGGCTGCAAAGCTGTAACAGGGTCTTAGTGCATAATTTAGCCCGTGATACCTGAGGAATTGTATTTGTGATCGGAGTGTTCTATTTGGGGATATGTCTTCCAGAGGGATGCTAAAATTGGCAGCTTTGCAGTTTGACCTGATTTTTCTTTGTTGCTGGCTGTAAAGATAGGAGCAACTATGTAGTTAAAATCTGTTTTGTTGTGTTTGGTTGGTTGAGTTTTATTCTGAGAAAGACTGGGATAATTTTAGTTCTTCAAAACTAAAAATTAGATCAAAATCCTGGCAACTGTTCAAGGTAAATGAGCAACCTTGCAATAAAGCGGTTTCTGTCACCTTGGAAACATAGTTTGAAAAAGCAAGTTGGAGTAATTTTAGTTTCAGACTTACTTCCCTCTGCCCTTGTCCCTCCCATACAAGTTCTGTTTTTACACGTGGTATATCCTGTTTAGCTGTGTTTCGCTTCTATATAGACAACATGGAAATTTGGCAGACAAAAGTGGAAGAACACTGAAAATTACCTCACACCGAATGTTTCAGAGCAGAAACTGGTGTTTGGAAACACACAAAGTTAAGCCCATCCAAAATCAGGGTTTTTTTTTAAAATCAGTCACTTTAGATCTTACAGCTCAGTGTAAAAAACCCAGAAGTTTAAATATTTGGGGATTACATATGGGGAGGTGGTTTTTTTTGTTCTGGAGAATAATATGGCATTTAGGAAACAAATTGTAGCAATGAGAAGGAAGGTTGGAGGGGATGATGAGGAAAAATCTTCTTTGAAAAATGAATGTAATCTAGTAAATAGACATGGTCTTTCTGAATCCCCACCATTGTGATATCAATCTGAAATTTCTTGTAGTAAAGTGCTGTGGGTCTTTGTTGTGGACATTACACAGATTATGCTGCGGCACGGCTGGAAACTCAAGTAATTAGAGAAGAGATTAGGATAAAGTAGTGCTTGTATCCACTGAAGAATGTAAATATTTTGAATATTTTCAATAGCTCACACTTCTCAATAATAGATCTCACCTGAAGAGTGCCCTTACGGTGAGGGCCCACTAGAGAAAGCACAGAAGCCTTTGTAGCCTTTCCCATGTACTTGTAATCAGATGAGATACATGAAATTTCCACTCGCACTCAGAAAATATTTCAAAGTAAAAAGTAAATTGATTTTCAATTATTTGAAAGATTAAATTGCATTTAAATATATATTTTATTGTCCAGGTAATAGTTGTGGAAACTCAGAGGAACCCACACAGGATTGGTTGGTGGCCCCTGTGCCAGGGTCTGGTGTCACCTCTGCCTGTGGGGCTGCTACCAGCTGTGCAGTCTGTTAGGCTGGATAGGAAGAGATGCCACCTAGGACCATGTGTCGTAGTCTGAGCAGCCACAGAACACCAGCAGGACATTACGCTAATACCTCACAGGAGACATGAATAGGTAGGATAGCTTACTAACATTTGGGTTAAATATTTGGAAATGCTTCCTAACCACATGACTGGTCAGACTGTTGGTATCATAATAGGACCATATAAGTTGAGATATTTAAAATGAGGTTGATCTGAATACGAGTGAACCTGATGTGTGATTAAGGGAGCATGAATGAGATTATCAATCTATTTTTTTACTTCTGTTTTCTTGGATTCTGTTGTGTCTCCCCATGTTATGATGGACATTAATAATTAAAAGAAGCTTGATCATGTCACTTTCCCATCAGCTGCTGCACTTTTGTCATGATAGGATAAGTGAGTGTTGGGAGCAAGCTGTCAGCAGATGGTAGGCAGCAACCTCGGCAAGTTTGCAAATGAGGGACTTTCCCTGCTGGAGCCAGCAGGATCAAGTACTAGTCTTCTTGCTGCATGGTTCTTTACAAGTCAGGAAAGCTCATCAGGTCAAAATATGTGCTGGCCTAAGACGGAAAACTTTTTTCTCTGGTTTTATTCTGTTCTACTTGATAGGTGCACTCCAGGAGATGCCAAAAAACTCGAGGTTTCAAGTGTGTTGCTATACAAGAACTCTTTTCTAGTTTTCAGACACTGTACTGAAGCAGCGTTGTTCAGATTCTGCAAACAAGCTAAGTATGTGCACGCTAATGCATGCACCAACTTTATTATCATAGCTTCTCACTATTAACTTCTCTGATCACTCCCTTTGATGCACACACAACGGAGAGAAAGAAGAGAATATTTCCTATGTGAAATTCCACAGATCTTTCAGCAGCCTGAGGTGATTTTCTGGGTTTCTCTGGCTTTTTTTTTTTTCCTTTCTTTTTCTTTGTAACCCACAGAATGACTATCATGAAATGATCATATATGCAGAAATACAAAGTTGTTTGAGTAATAAAATTATTTAGCTTACAGAGAAGAGAAGAATGGACTAGATCTATTCAACATGGAAGTCATGGGCAGATTTTCCTTACAGAAACATTTGTTGCTTAAAATTTAAGATTATAAGAAGACATCTTTTAGGCATCCCTGTGATTATCTTAAGTACTTTGAGCACAGCACAGCATACTATATACCGTTCTTAAAAGGGATCAGTCTTCCAATTTAAGGACTTTCCACTTCTCTTTTTAAATACTGCCTTTTCTTTTACAGTATTTACTTTGCGCTAACTTCAAACTCAGAATTTTGAGGCTGATGATTTTAAAAAAACCAACAAAACAAAACTATTTCTAATGATAGAAGTAGAAGAAAGGAACTTTAAGAAAGTGGATTCCCCTAAGAACACGTTCATTAAATGCATTCCCCCATTCTGGCGTTTTGTTGACTGTTAATAGGCAATCAGAAGCCATTCAAGATATTCTTACAGAGTTTAAGTTTTGCAGGACACTTAGTAAATATATTTTTGCATATGCATCAGGTTTTAGGACCCTGTGAATAACAGGACTTATGGTGGATGCAACATCTCCTGGTCACTGTTGTGTGGACTGGCAGAAATGACAGGACCACAGATGTGGTCCTGGCCTAAAGAGATAGGACAAAATAGAGAAATGATTATTTAGCGATTTCAGTTCCTTTGTAGAGGGTGTCCTAATGTTTTGAGCATAAATTTGAATCTGTTTTTCTTTTGCTTGAACTTGTTACACTTTTTTTGGTGTTTACTTTCACTTCAAGGTGAAGTGTCACTGATCTGCTGGATTTGTCTCCATGTTAGGAGAAGGTAATGGTGATGATGGTCATGATACCAACTATTTTTGCTGTACGGGTAATGCTTTGGCTTCTTCATATCCAAAATGCTTTGGTATTTTTAGCATATCTTCAGTGAGACTGTCATCCTAGCATAGCACCGGCGTGCTGTAAGATTGCAGTCAGAGGTAATATGACAGCCCTGAAGTTCAATGACTCATAGGAATGTTAGCTTGCATTCTCTAAAAAGACAAATATCAACTTAAAAAATAAGTGCAAGATACTAAGGAGTATGAATTACTGTCTACTTCTGTTTAGACAAATCACAGACAGCAGAGCTGTGAACGCTGCTGCTGCTAAACTTAGCTGATAGCTATGAACAGAACTATTTCCACCACACTACTCATTAGAATGTAGGTTAACCATACATGGTTCTTAAAATCCTCTCCTGCTTAATTTTTGTTACATCTTAACTGGACAAACAGGCCATGCCGCTGGGAGAAACGAGTTCAGCACTTCAAAGACACCCAGGGTAGCAACTGTCCTGATGCTACGTGTCACATTGCCAGAGCCTGGAAGGCCCATGCCACAGGAGTCAGAGGAACTGATAGTGACAGTGACTGCTCAGAGGTTGAGTCAGAGAGGAACTGATGGTGGCAGTGACTTCTCAGAGGTCCGTTACCTCTTTGTGAGAAGGCGCCAAATTTGGTTGGCCATAGCCAAGCAACAGGAATGCAGGTGTGGTGCACGGGGCATGAGATCTTGATAGCAGTACCTCTTAAAGCAGTTTTGGATTAAGAAGGTTGCTGGCAAGGATGCACTCTAGAAGGGAATGAGTGACCTGAGCCAAAAACTTCACTGCTCTTGGAGTCTCTAAAAGTTGCCATTAAAAAGTGCTACCTAAACTGCAAATGGCTCCAGAGACCAGGGAGCAGATGCTGCAGCCATTTGAGTAATGAACACCGCCAGCTTTGTCCAGCCTGTTGTCTAGCAGCCTCCTCAGGTTTAGAATATAAATGGCTTATTCTCCCATTGGTTTGTCTTCCTAAGATAAGCAGCTGGATTCTGGACCCTCTGGGGTGCCTCGGCTGGCCAGTTCAAAACAGGGTCTGGGGGTAACAAAGGTATGGATGACTGTAGTGGTGTCTGCATCTGAGAGAGATCAGTCATTTGGCAGGCTGGGGATAATGCACACGGCTATTAGCTGCCTGATAGAGTTTCATGGGACTCTTATTTCAGGCCATTTTGATGTCAGAAAGGCAGACGCTTTCAATAAAAAGAATGCTCATAGATTTTATTGGGGCATTCAAATGCTTCCAGTTCCCAGCTGTCATCAGCTTCACTTTAGTCATATAGTTGTCACTTTATCTCCCTGTCTGCGACAGGCCTTCAGAGACAAAAGATAGCAATTTGCTAAGCTTTAATGAAAAGGAGACTCACGTTTCCAAGCGCTTTTAGTTTTACTTATATGAATGAATCCCACTGAAGTTAAATAAAGTGTATCTTTACACAGTTACATCCTAAATTAATATGTAACTTTTATTTCAGGTACAGGAGTAGGTCTTAGATGCTCTGAGGGATGGAATTTTCCAAAATCAGATCAGAGCAATCTCTAAGTATACAGAAATGAAAGCCTGTGTGCTTAGGAAAGCACAGCTTCTTCATGGTGTCTGCTGAGGCAGAGCTGACCTCTGATACTGTCAGCAAGGCTGTTAAGGTTATCGGTCAGGTTTTTATTAGGAACAAGTTATCTGTAACTTCATTCAGCTATATCAGCACCCAAACACTGCCCCCTATGCATCAGCTTCTGCACCAAGGATATCCTTCTCATCAATGCGTTTTTTTTCCAAATGAAGTTTGACTTTTTTGCTTGTGCGGTCATTTACGATTCTCATGTCACCATCTCAGAAAAGGTAAAGTAATTGGCGAAATCTGAGTCTGTAATGAAAAAAGATTTAACGACGTTTCTCTTTGTACCTTCAGGAGAATACTGCTTTCTATTTGTTTAAAGTCACATTGTTTAACCAGTCATAAATATTTGCTGATCTCCTAGTAAGAAGCCTCTTCAAGTCAATGCAAGCTCTAGTCCCATCCTCTTGAAGTAGCTTTTTCTTTTTGCAGAAAGCTGAGTACAAGGACTCGCATTCAGCACTCCATGCTTTGCAGCCCCTGCACAAAACAGGCTGAGCTGAAAACAAAAGCTCAGTTTTGACTTTTACTCCACAGGCTCACGTTAGTTCCAGCTAGATCCTTAATGTTATTTTATCTGCAGGTTTTTGGTGGGTTTTTTGTGTGTGTGATCAATGCCAACTCTGTTGGGCAAATACAGGATGCATAGGGATTTAAAAAAAATCCAGCTGCCAAAAAGAAGAAGTGCTTTGTAACCCCAGTTTGGAATGGAAACAATTTTCTAAGATACAGATCAAACTGTGTTTATAGACTCAGCTATTGGCAGCTTTTCACGGAGCTATTTCCTGTGTGCCTATTGCATAGAGGAATAATCTAAATGCTTAAACTAACATTTAAAACCATACAGAACATGAAGAAAATACTGTGTGACGTAGCAAGGAAAACACAACAATGTTGAATTTTCTTTTGTTTCCATAGCTAATACTCATGGGAGAAGGCAGAACTGCACATCAAGCATGACTACTCCAGCTCTTTGCAGGATTTGATCCTTACTCTGCTTAGAACCTACTTTCTACTAATACTGTTTCAATTGCCAAAAGGAAATATTCAAGTAACAAAAAATTCCAAAAAATGCCACCTAAATAAGAGGAACTTGCTGAAAGTTACCCGTAGTTACTTTAAGTGCAGTAAGTTGTTATTCATTAGGGATCTAATTCAGACAATCTAAGGCACAGGTAGACAGAAGGAATCTGATTTCCCATTAGAACAGGTGGGAAATCTGCAGGCATGAACATGACGGTCAAAGCAGGCGTAGACTTCTTTTGTTTGCTCGGTTTGAAATGATTGCAACCACTTTTCCTTGCAGAAAAAGTCCAGAGTTCATCTGCTAACTGTTTTGAATCTTTTCAGTGTTTTCGAATAGGGCAGATCCCCTCTTCCAGACTTTCAATGCATGTCTTTTGCTTCAGGCATATATTTGCCGGTGGTACAGCTAACCTCCTGATAGCATCAGTAAGGTCAGTGCAGTCAAGCTGTGGTGCTCATGCAGAATTTTACCAGGGATTTTGTTGCTGGTGTTCTGCTCTGCTGGACTTCGTTCCTTCTATCCAAGCCACATCTCAGCTTATGAGGATGGGAGCTCTGCTATGAGGAAAGTTTTAAAGCTGGGAGAAGATCTCTGGAGGTTCTCTGGTCAGCCTCAATGCAGAGCAGAAGCTGTGTAGGTGAGCTTGACCATGGCCAGCTGAGTTTTCAGTATCTCCAGGAATGAGTTCCCACATCTTTTCTGGGCAACCTGTTTCAGCATCTGACTATGACATGAACACCACCCAAAAAACCCCACAACAACGACAACAACAAAAGTCACCAGATTTGTTTATACCTTTCTTCTTTGACTGTATCCTTACAGATCAGAACCACAGTTTTGGAAGGTATAGTAAAAGGGTTAGCCTGAAAATCAAAGATTTTGTTGCGAGTGAAAGCTTAACCACTCAGATAAGATCAGGTTAGAGGAGGTGGCATAGGGCTTTTCCTCTACTTGGGCCCATGGGCAATTAAGAAAATGTAATTGTGAATTAATCCGCTGGAGATAAATGCATTAATTCTGCTCAGGGAGTGCACTGTCAAAAAAGCACTAATAGCTCTGGTTTTATGCATTTCTTGCAAGCTACTTTGTGCGAGACATCGTTCCTAACTCAGCCCACAGGTGCTGCACTGTGGCTGACAGAGTGGGCAGCATCTGGTCCCTGCAGGGACAGAGACCACGCAGATGCCTCGGGACTCGCAGCCCTGTATTGGGACCATCTAACACAGCTGTCTCATTTGTGATTTTTCCCAACTAAAGGCATTCTGAAACTCGTACACAGGTTATTTACCAATATGTGTATTTAAAGGAATGCAAATGGTTTCAGAAGACGGGGAGGCAAAATGGCATTTCAGGTTGTTGCAACACAACATCTGATAGCTATCGTGAGATTTATTTTAGACAAAGAGAAATTATAACTACTCTGTAATTGTTTTGTTACATTGCAGAAATACAGGTATTACTGGGTTACTACTGCTGGTGTTACATACAAAGATTCAGAATTTTAATCTAATTTTTGCTCTTCAGGAAGATTTCGTTTCAGATGATCATTACACTCCCCTCAAAATTTGCTAAGAGAGGAAATCTGTGAATATATGCGATGTTCGTGAGCTGTAGTTGTTCTCTCCAGAACTAAACAAGCAACCCCACTACTTTGAGGGTTTGTTATGCACCGAGGCAGCGCTGTGCTCGGCATGCAGAATGTGTGGAATGCCTGCCTGCTCCTGGCTGCCTTCCGCGGGAGGCGACATCCAACGCACCACTGCCAACGAGTAGGAGACGGCGATGGCTCCTCTGCTCTCACCCACCACAAGATATGTGCATCGCAGATCATTTGTAAGGTAATGTCATATAAAAAGCTGCAAGATATATTCCTGGAGCTGTTTATAATTAAATGGAATGTAGGAGATTTAGACCCATGTAGAGATGTTAACCAATGAAAGCTGCCTCAGTACTTTATCTTGGTAAAAAAATCAATGACATACCATTTCCCAAGATCGGTTTCGAAGGACTGTGCTAATGGAGCTAATGCATGAGGTAACTGAGCAGCATATAAACCAAAACATTTTTTTTTGCCCACTTCAGCAGCCTCAGTACATTATTTACTCTGTCCTAAAGCCATTTGTCTTCTACCAATGTGGCCTTTTGGCTGGAAGACTAAAGGCTACTATAATCACAGAATGGTTTGGGCTGGAAGGGACCTCTAAAGGTCACCTAGCCCAAACCCCCTTCCGCGAGCAGCGACACCCTCAACTAGATGAGGTTGCTCAGCACCTTGTTGAGCCTCAGCTTGAATATCTTCAGGGATGGGGCCTCAACTACCTCCTTGAGCAACGTGTTCCAGTGTTCCACTACCCTCATGGTAGAGAACTTCTAACACCAGGGTCAGCTTCATGCCCACCTTGCTGGCACTACTCTGCTGAGGAGCGTGCCAAGGCTTTTCAAGGGAGCGAGCTGCCGTTCCCCACGCAGCCAGGACTGCGGGGAAACTGCCTGAGAACCCGCCCGAAAGCGAGAACTGCCCTGGGCACGGCCTGAGGCCAGAGCGGGGCATAGAAACCTGCAGCCTATAGATTGGTTTCTTGGCGGGGGGAGGAAATATCAAGGGGGAAAGCGACTCCTTTGGCCGTCGGCAGCGCCCTGGCCACGGCTGGCGGAGCAGC
>WEIS01076634.1:0-30052 GCA_013389965.1 Todus mexicanus | reverse complement strand
TGACGTGTACTTTTATCAAGTGAGATAGTGTTTATAAGCAAGCCAATGTTTGCAATTCTGTCTTTATTACTTAACTGCTTCTCAGGGAATGATTGCTGTCTGGAGTCACAAGCTCAGCAGAGTAGAGAGTGAAATCTGGCACGAGTTCCTTTTTAGCAGATGTTTGAATTCCTCTTACAGTATCTTAAAATTACAGAATTATGTTTTGCTTGTGAAAAAAGACAATAATCCCGTGATTCTGGAACAGGTCACCCAGAGAAGTTGGGGATGCCCCATCCCTGAAAGTGTTCGTGACCAGGTTGGGTGGGGTTTTGAGCAACTTCATCTAGTGGGAGGTGTCCCTGCCCATGGCAGAGGGGTTGGAACTAGATGATATTTAAAGGTCATTCCAACCCAAACCATTCTATGATTCTATGATTCTTATTACAATGAGTTAAAGGAGTTGCGTTATCTGAACCATATAGGGAGTTAGTGTAATAGAGACAAGATCACCTCCTAGACAGGTAAGTCTGTACAGCAGAAACCTACATTTGATAGTAAATTAAAATGAAAGTAGATGGAGGTGGGAGTTTCAAGTGGAAATTCAGTCTGTACACTAAGTTTGTGAAACTAGGCCTCAGAAGTCTCCCAGCTGTGGTAGAGTTCCTACAGCTCCCTCTCTTACAACTCTGAGGATTCATCTCATGTTTTATCAGATCTAGATGAGGAAGTCAAATCATCCAGGCTTCATGACTTGGCTTCTAAGGCTGACTATCTTACTGTATTTCTTCCAGTGCAGCCACTCTTGTCTTGCTCTTCTCTTCACTATCTTTGGGAAAAGACTTGGTGCACAGTCATGAGTGTCCTTCATCATCTGGCACTCGTTATGTCTTCTTCTTTGGATAATTCCTACCTTGGACTTTCACTACTCCCTTTCTCATACCCCACTGTGCTTTCCTTGCTCAACCCTGAGCTCTCTTTGCTGACTCTGAGCTCTACTGATCCCATCCTTTCTCCCTCTGCTTCCCTGTTTTTCCAAGCTTCTCTTTTCTCGCATGCTCCTTAAACTTCCCAGGCAATACCTGTGCCTGATGCATCCTCATTCTCAAATGGAGCAGAAGGTTTAGAACCCAACCAGGTCCCTTCTTTGTTTCCAGAGCCCTCACCAAAGGCTGCCGCTGTGTGGAACTGGATTGCTGGGATGGCCCTAACTCAGAGCCCGTCATTTATCATGGCTACACTCTCACCTCCAAGATCCTCTTCAGCGATGTCATTAAGGCCATCAAGAACTATGCTTTCAAAGTAAGGATGAGGGACCCTCTAAGATTTCTTATACTGCACTATCCAAGACTGAGAGTAGGTCTCTGCCCTCTCAGCAGAGAACACAAACAGTGAAGACTTCACTGTGGCATTTCTTATGGGTACGAGATGTGTCTGGCCATCCATGTTCTGCTTTCTGCAGGGATTCATTCCTGGGAGTTACTGGACAGGCAGAGCACTATCTGAGGATGAGTTTGAATCTATCCCAACACAGCTGCATCCTAGACCTCAGTGCAGTGAAAATAATGCCCTGTATCTTGAACATACCTGGTGGCAAATGCGAACAAGCCCATGATTTGTGTGGCTTTCGTGTCTCAGGGCCTGTTCCTAGTTTAGAGGAACTCATGTGTGTGTGTTCTGGAGGCACAGTCAGCGAGGGACTGCTTCTATCGTGCTTTAAAAGGCATGAGCAGGTCTGCAGTCTTGTATGGCACTGCTGGGCCAGCAGCCTTTAAAACATGTTGGGTCTGTCCAGACTCGCTCGGCTTTCTGCTTTTGTTCTTCAGTGCTCTTAAGAGCTCGTAGCAAGTTTCCTTTGGGGCTACAAAGCAGTGATAGTGACAATATCTTTAGCACATAAAATGACTGGGGAGGGGGCACAGGGAACCAGATCAAGTGTATGAACAGCTGGAGGCAGGATTCATGTCACCTAAGGATTTGAGCAAACGGAGTGATTTCAAAGCCTCCCTTCCTGGTCCTTCCTCTGAAGTAGGAAGGTTCTCAGGCCCACAGTGCCAGTGGAGAATGAAGGCATAGGGGGCCTCAGCAAAGTGCCCCAGCAAGTCTGTGGGAGGTATCCTGACCCAACCTGGTGTCCTGTCCATTAGATCAGCATCTCTGGAAGGCATCAGCAGAGATCTGAGTAGCTACTGCACAGTTAAATCTGTCTGTTCTTAGTAAATGCTCCTTTTAGCAGAATATTAGACCCTACTGGTGACACGCTCATTTCCAGAGAAAACAGCACTGGGGTTGTATCAATTGCAATAGACTGGTGAAATCGGAGAGTTCCCTGATGACGTATGTTGCTGTGTTGTTTTAGACCTCACCATACCCTGTCATCATCTCCCTGGAGAACCACTGCAGCGTCGACCAGCAGAAGGTCATGGCTCATCACATGACAACGATCCTGCAGGACATGCTCTTGGTTGCCCCAGTCGATGGAAACAAATCTCAGTTCCCTTCCCCAGAGGTGAGCAAGGCCACTCTAGCATTTTCTGTCTTCTGATGGTGGGACAAGAGAGACCTGTCTTCCTGCTGGATGGCCAGTGATGGACAATATGTGTGAAAACTGGCAGGGACTACACTTGCTGAGGAACAGAGATTGTCTGTGGGCAGTAGTGGAGTAAGAAATAAGAATATCTAGAAGTGGGCTGTGCACATCAAGCGGAAAATGCTGTGTTGCTCCTTGTTTGTTGTCTAAGGCCTCAAGGAGACATCCCTGAAGGACTGAGGACATTCCTGGTCCATTTACCGAGGCCAGGGAATGTCTTTCATCCTATGAGGAGGTTGCTTTTCTGGCTTGTCCCAGAGGAGCTGAATTCTGAGGGTCTGTCTTGTGTCTGCTCCCCGCACCCTAAAGCTGAATGTGACCTTCTTGAGGCTAATCCTCTGAAGCACTGTTAGGTTGCTGCACATGGAGGGAAGATTAGCACCACAAGGAGTGACTACAAGGTTTCTCTGTGGTTTTAAATCCAGCAGGACTGGACACTGCCTGATTTAATGGTAGATGCGCTGTTCTGCTCTGTGTAGCAGGGGTGTAGCATATTCTCCCTTCCTTGGATTAGCACCTGCGTTGGATGCTCTACAGAGGAGATCCAGACTGCTAATTAGGAAGCGATGAGGGTTGGAAGGACAGCTCTGATTTCTTGCCCCTCAAAATTTAAGGTGAAAACCAGCACAGGCAGCCTAAAACTGCATCAAGCACAAAGTGTCCTCCCATTGAGAACGGCCTGGGGTTGTGTTGATGGAGATGTCCACGGAGGACAAGGGGAGGCAGGAGGATGCACAGAGATTTCCCTTTGATTCCCATGAATCAGCGCAGCTGTGAAGCTGGGAGCTGAGCTCGGACCCTACGGGGGAAAGGAGATGCACAGCTCTCAGCAGTGGCCCACTGCTATAAAATAATTTGCTGACGATTGGAAATGGAATCTTGATATGAAGAAAATATAATTGTTTCCAAAACAGAAGCCAAAATGAAACGCTCATTGGTTCCCACCCTTTGGATTTGTGTTTTCTTTGCCTCTTTTCTCTTGAGCACATTGCAGAAACAGACTTCTGTGTGGATGGCCGCAGTTCCCTTTAAATTGCATTTCTTTCCTAAAGAAATCATTTGCCAAAAATCAGATGAGCATAGCCAGAGCTGGAAGGAGTTTGTGGGTGGGATAAAGCTGGCAGTCGGCAGGGGAGAGAGGAGAGGAAAGCAATCCACCCAAAATATCTTCTATATTTGTTCTCTTTTTTCCTCTTTTCCCTTCCTGATTTTCTCCTTTTGTTTGGGAGTGTCACGCCTCACTTGACACAATGCCTAGGACAGAGGGAAGCTGATCTGGGTTGGTCTCTAGGCACCAGCGCAATAACTTAGGATGAATCATAATTTTTAATGCTGCTGCTTCAGCGGGACCTTTGCACTGGCAGAGACAAGGTGTCTCCATTTAAGAAGTGACTCTTCCACGGTGAGGATACACCCGACATGGAAACGGGTCTCTGCAGGATCTTACTGAGTTGGAAAAAATTGAAGTCTTCAGTATCACCTCCTGGTTTGCTATTTATCCCCGGTGCAGGGTCAGGAAAGTTGCTGATGGCTTTTCAAAACACTGCCTTGTGACCAGGGGAATGATACGAAGAAAGAAAGGAGAAACACCAGGGAAAGAAATATGTGATGTGGGTGTAGGAGAATGACCCCAGCTTCCCAAAGATGTTTTTCCCATTCCTGTGCTCATCTAACCTCCTGCTCTGATTGCCCAGATGGACACCTGGTCCCAGCGGGAACAAAATGGCCCAGATCTACCTTAGTGAGTGGATTTGGGCTGATATGGTCCATTGGAGGGGCTGATCCACTTAGTTTAAAGGGAGAAAAATTTCCTGTGTGGCAAAACCTGTCTGTTTCTCTTTGGCACTTTTCCTCTGCCTTCCTGCATGTGAACTAGGAAAATGCAAAGGGGTGAACTGCTGATTTTTCTTTTTTGGTGGAAAACACACTGAGGCTGAAACGTTAAAGGAAAAAAGAAAAACAACCAGAAACCTCTTGGATTTTTGACTTCCTTGGGAAGCTGACATGAGGAAGCCCAGGACGACGTAGCGATTTTTATATTAGAAAAAAGGCGAGATTTGTCTCTGGGAAGAGGGTTGAAAGGCTGTAAATAAAACCAGGCGAAGCATTGCTGCAGATTGTGTTAGCAGGGCAGTGTCAGTAATTAAAGGAAGATCGACACAGTTTAGATTCATGCTAATGATTCATATCGCAGCCCGGGGCAGGCATCTGATTTATTAGGCTCCCTTCAGGAACAGTATTGGACTACACAGAGCATCGAAACATCTCCCTCCAGCTGCTATCTTTAGGTCCCAATAGGAAATTAAAGGCCTGTAGGATGAAAGGCCAAAACCCCCACGAAAGCCCCAGGGCAGTGCCAGGGTTGTAGGGAAGAGTTGATCTGGTCTCTGCTGCTGATTGCTCATTGCAGGCCCTTCCGCCCCATCACTGATCTTCACAGGGGCCTGCCAGGTCCCCTTCCCCCTCTCCCTGCATCCCAGCTAGAAATGCTGCAAAAAACCCAGCCCTGGAATGAGACTAAAGCACTGCCAGCAATGCGTGCAGCTACTGAGTGTATCAGGTGTCTCGGAAACGCCTCCAACTCTTTTTTCCCTGGGCTTCCTTGTTTATGACAACAGTGGCTTTGGGTTTTACTGACATGTCTTGGTGGGAGACCCTGAGGAACATGAGCCCCCCTAGTTGGGAGGCCCAATGCAGTGGCAGGGAACTTTGCCATTCCATATCTCCTCTGTCCCATCAGTCACATCCATTGCCATGTCCAGTGCCCTAACTCTACACCACTCTGTGTTGTACAGCTGAAGAACCACTTCTAGTATAGCAGAGGTGGGCTATGAGGGCTCTGCACAACTGATCTGAACAGCAGTGGGGGGTGACCTGCTCTGCCCTATGCTCATGGTGAGGCAACAAACACCTCTAGCTGTGGCTCAGCTAAATGCAGACCAGGTTCAGTCACAGGTCTCAAGTCAGTGATGGACCCCAGGAATGGTCTGTCCAGGAGAATTACTTTTGCATCATTCACTAAGTGAAAATGGCTTCAAGTCCTTCTGCCTTCTGACTGTACATCTACGTGTTTGTCCAGTGTTAGCCCACCTCATGGCAGTCTTGCCTGCCGTGCGTTGTCTTGGCTGAAGTTCTTGATCTGAGTTTCCCTCAAATCCTTCAAAATCTCCTTTGATAATGTGTTTCTTCCCTTTTTCTGAAGACTCTCAATCCTCTGGTGCCACTCACTGCTAAACCCCTGCAACATTTCAGTTTACAACTAGGCTGAAGTACATACACAGATGGAGACGTGATATCTGTTAGTGCATCTTGCACATCTCCTCATGAATGGGAACATGTTAGTCCTCACAGCTTCTCTGAAATCTGGGAAGATTTATATCTTCATCCTGAGTGTGGGATGTAAGGTGGCAGTGCCCAGACCCTGTATATCCGTGTACGTGAGCACTTCACTTAGGGCTCCTTTTGAGAAATAGTTAATACAACCAGGGGAGTTGGAGGCGTGGTCGAATTCCTTGTGTTTGTCTAAATAGACAAGAAGAATCACACCCTGGGAGTGTTTAATTCTCTTTATTGACTCTAAAGGAGGTGTGGAAAGTGCAGAAAATTTGAAAGTGGTTTCCTTTACAAATCTTCCTCTTCCACTGAGATGAAAACTGGAAATCAGAGCTTGCCATGGCTTTCAGGTTGCTTAAAGGCACAGGGAACTTTCAGGTAGGATAAATATGTGTACGCAGATCTTTATAATCCTCTGCTCTTCACATTTTTGCTCCTTCTGATAAAATCAATGGTGTTTTTGTTTAAGATGGTCGCCATGTCCCAATTCACAGCCTCCCAAAAGAAGCAAAGCCATCAATCAGAAAAATTTCACTTGCAAATCCGAGCTTGTTCCACATGCAGTAGAAAAGGTGGGAGAGCAAGGAAGCTCCACTTGTGGAGAATCAAGGTGGAGTGATTTACAGGGCATGTGAGGAAGGGTGCAAGAGCTGCATCTACTCCAAAACAGCTGCTCCACTGTAAGATCTCTATAGAGTCCAGTGTCCTTGTAGCCTTTCCTTCAGTTGTATTCAACCTTGGGCTTGCCGCAGGCAATCAGAATAGCTTTACGGTCTACTTGGAGAATATTTATTGAGTATTTCAGCTAATGCTTCTTCCTAGGACAAGGGATCTGCTCAACAGAGCCGAACTGATGAGCTGAGTGTCTTTCGCCTCAGGGTAGAAATTCTTAGTATCACATGAAGGGGAATCAAGAGAGACGGAACAAGTATGTGTGCATTTGTGTCTCTGTGTATCAGCTTATTCAAAACCTCCTAAGAGAAGATAAACCCTCAAATTTATGAGTATGGGTGCTTCCTAGCACCCATTTTAAATGAAGGAAGACAATGTTTGGGATTGGCAGCTTCTGCTGGATAGATTCAGTGCAATGCTACTATAGAATAGCACCTTCTGCAGGAAATGGAGATGAAAATTCTCTGGTTTGGGGTGAATGTCACCCCTCATTGTGGACCAGTAAGCTAATAATGCATCTCCTCTGGAGTCAGGTGGCACATGGACTACTCTCCCTTGTAGGCATGGCGGAATTTACCTGCATAGGCTAAACTAAACCTCTGCAATGCAACAGGACTCCAGACAGGAGCCAGCCTTACAGATTTCAAGACCAAAGGGGACCACCATAATTGCTCTATGGAGAGTCTTCTACAACACAGTCTGGGCTGACCAGTGTCCCTGTGCCCATGGGGAGCATCTGCAGCATTTCCAAGGTTTCCCAGAGTAGCCACAGTCTAGATGGGATAACAGCAGCACTGAGGACCCAGTGCAGGGCGCCAGAGGAAGGTGCCCCAATGTAAGCAGCTCATTTGTGGTAACTGAAGAACTCTTCAAGGTTGATGAACTCTTGGATGCTGCCTCAAGTGCCAGTGTCCAATTTCAGCTCAAACCAAGCGTCAGCCACAGCTTAGCCAGGTGCTGAGGGGTTGGGCTGGTCTCTCTAAAGATGTGGTGCAGCTTTCTTGCACCCACAGAGGGGGAATTGTGTCCCTTGAAGATGCCTCTGTTGCTTTATAAAAGACCTTTGGTTTTCTACACTCCTGTCATTTGAGAATGGTGGGCGTTGTTGCTTTTGCTGTTGTGGAAAGGGAAAATACTGGGAGTTGCTGAGAAAGGGGGAACGTGCTACTCAAACTGAGGGGTTGTATTGGCTGATTCTGAGATTGCGTTTGTGTGGAATACCTAACACCCTCCAAAGCCAGGAGTACTGAACGCACCCAGGTGGCAGCAAATCTGCCACTGCCTTCATCACAAGCTTCAGGGTCTAGGGGTGCTCCTGATTTTAAGGCATAATGAGCTCACTTAGAGATTGCAGCCAGGCAATCGTGTTTCTCAGCACTTCTCCCTGCTGCCAACATCGCTGCTGCCTCGTTTGGGTTCAAAGTCAGCCCCCTCCAGGCTTCAGCTTTCCTCCCACACTCAGGACTTGCACAAGAGATACCTCAGTGCTATGGTGTTCTGCGAGCAATCATGCGCTCTTGGTGTGATCCTTCACCCAAGGGTTTTATGTGGGCTTTGAAAGAGGCTGGAGAGAGCTGATTCAGCACAAGAAACGTGCTCCTTGGATTAGCTCAGCAGCCAGTTGTGTTGCGTTGGCATATGCTGCTGGTTATGATGAGTTTTGTACCATGGTAGCAGTTGCTCTTTCAGGGTGGGCCAGAATGATTTCTGATCACCAGATGTTTTGTCCACTTCTCCTTGCGCAGCAATTGAAAGGGAAGATCCTTGTGAAAGGCAAGAAGCTGAGCAGGCAGGAGGACCCCGCCGGAACGAACGGGAACAACAACTTGGAGGCTGAGGATGTCTCTGATGAAGATGAGGCAGCAGAAATTGAAGACGAAACCGTAAAGACCGAGATACAGCAGAAGGGGAAGGTAAGTAAAAGAAGTACCTGAGTGCTGAAAAGGGGCAGACAAGCTATAAACAAGATCTTTGAGTACTGCAGAAGGCTCTGAAGTCCTGCATCAGGAAATCCCAACTTGTTAGTCCATCCCATGGCTAATTCTGGGAAACCTCTTTCTAAGTGGGTTTTGTATCATGCCTGAAAACAAAGAAGGAAAGTAATTGAAATACACTTGATATGTTCCCAGCTCAGCCAGTGTTCAGTGTGATTTCAGGTACTTTTCTGGGGATACATAAGGGTGAACTGTTGAAACCACTGGAGCTAAGGATCCTGGTCTTTGCTCAGCTTAATGATCTCTGTCCCAAGCACAGAGGTCTTGCAGAGCCAGCCAACCATGAAGGTTGACTTCTTTCCTTAGAATGAGGCTGGAGGACCCTGCAGCTGGGACAGACCATGGAGCATTTATGGAAGCAGTGGAAGGGCACATGTTCAGTCTATCACTGTCTGACTTACAGTTATCTATTTGTCATGGGACCATCATGACTTTATTACCAGAGACTGGTGCTTTTCTAGCGACCTTTTTGGACATACCTGCACCCTCACTGGGCATGTTTTTCTGACCTGGAGGAGGGAGGCAAGACCTACAGGTCTATGGGGAAGGGCTGACCAGTTACCAAAGCAATTGAGATGACTATTTCTGTGAGCAAAAGGCTGGTCGTTACACCACTGTTTTGCTCCCTCATGTGAGGACACTCGTTTTTCTGGAGTGCAGGTCACTGTGAAGGCCATATGTCTTATGGACCAGGTTCATCAGTGATACAAATCCATCATTTCCACTGATGGCAAAGCTGACTGACGTTGCCTCTGGATCTGGTCTGATCTATTCTTCCCCTTGCTGATTTGCTCACTCTTTGTGGCTCTTACTTCTTCCTCTGAACTGTAGTCAATAATATGTATAATTTTGAAGTCTTTAATTTTCTTTTCTTGCCTCTGATGGGAACTATTTGCTCTCACTTCACTGCTGCACCAATGAACATGACTGTGGAATAGGAGGCATCAAAGCATTTTGAGAACTTCTTAGTTCAAGGGCCCAAGCTCAGTGGAGGACAAACCATCCTTCCCTTCCCCTTATTTCCAGGTTTGCACGCTTGGGACCAGGGCAGTATGGGCAACTCATTGCTAAAGCTCTGTTCTAAACTTTAGCAACTGGAGACAACCATTGATGTTGAAATGCAAGTGATCACACAGAAAGCAGCAGAAAGTTTACGCCACCAGCAAAGAGAGAATCTATCTGGAGAACATCATGCAAGAAGGGTGCTGGCACAGCAAAGCTTCTGTTGTGTGAAATCCTCTCTTAGCTCACCAATAGAGGCCGACTGGGTTGGTTGCTACTGTGTTTGTAGCCCCAACCACTTCTGAGTTGTGATAACCAAGCTGAAATATTCACATAAAAACATGCAAATAAATGCAGAGGGAGGGATGTCCCAGATGAAATGAAATATTCTTGGTAGTAAAACTTGGTAAATGGTATCGTTGGACAGGCCAGGATGGGCCTCAGAGGACAATGGTGCTCTGAAAGGAGAGATTAGCACTGTCCATGCAGGGTGAGGGACATGGCAAGGGCAGCTTGCCCCTTTTCCACCCTCTCTCTGCATATGGGCGGAACAGAATGTGGATAGTGTGCATCCTTTTCATGTGAAGATGGTGAAAAAGAGAAGCCCCAAGGGTCCTATACAAGACATCATCATTACTTTTGAGTATGACTGACAAAACTCCCCACAAATCTCTTTCTTACTCTCCTGCTTTTAGAGTGACACCTTGAAGCTGGCCAAGGAGCTGTCAGACACAGTTGTCTACTGCAAGAGCGTCCACTTCAATGGCTTTGAGGATCCCAGCCATCCTCGGGCTTTCTATGAGATGTCATCGTTCACGGAGAGCAAAGCTCTGAAACTAGCCCAGGAGTCTGGTATGTATGTTCTGCCCTGGCAAAAGGCCATTCTCTGTCCCAATACCCGCTAAAGAGACAGCTAGTGGTGGTTAAGCATGAGAAAAAGGCATCCTGAAGAACTGAAGGGTTATGATCCTTTTGGTCATGCACATCACTGAGAAACAGTGGAAATAATACCAGAGATACCTTGTCCTGTATTGATAGGACAAGAGGAAATGGCCTCAAGTTGCCCCAGGAGAAGTCTAGATTAGGTATTTTAGATACTAGATATATTAGTTTAGATACTAGGAAAATTTTCTTCACTGAAAAGGTTGCTAAGCCTTGGCCCAGGCTGTCCAGGGCAGTGGTGGAGTCCCCATCCCTGGAGGGATTAAAAAGCTGTATAGATGTGATCTTGAGAGACTTAGTTTAGTGGTCACGTGTCAGTCCTGGGTTAATGGTTGGATTTGATGATCTTGAAGGTCTCTTCCAACCAGAGCGATTCTATGATTAGGCTGTTACCAAGAAGGGGGTTTCGTACAGGTATTTCACATTCAGCCAGGCTCACAAGGTGGAGGAGCAGAGCGTACCATAACATCAAGAGAAGATAAAAGTAGTTCCCATCACTGAAAGGGCCTTTTTCTTCTTTCTTCCCTGTAGGAAACAGTTTTATTCATCACAACATCAGGCACCTGAGCCGGATCTACCCTGCAGGCTGGAGGACAGATTCTTCCAACTACAACCCCATCGAGTTGTGGAACGTCGGCTGCCAGATCGGTGGGTGCAGCTGGGATGTCAGAGAGGGTCTACTGGGCTGGGTCACCCATGACCTGGCGATGGGGGAGCTTCAACTGAGGCAGATGGGCAATCTCAAGCCATTTTCAGGCATAGAAGCTCACTGGGGGAGACCAGCTCTTCAGCCAATCTTAATTGACTTTTCATGGACCATTTTCTGGCCCACCTCAGAACCTTGAGGAGAGCCTTTCCCGCAGGTTATGTGCACATCCCTGCAATTTCACTGGGAGCAGAGTTATTGCTGTTTAACAAAGGAGAAGGGAGCCAGGAGCTACCGTCGCTTACTGAAAAGTGTGCTGAAATCTCTGGCAGGGATGTAAATCAAACTCAAGTCTCTCAAGCCCTAGAGCAAGCCCATAACTGTAAGGGCCAAGCTGTGGCCTGAGCTGTTCCCTGTAGTCAAAGGAGCACATCGCACCTACTCCCAGGAGGTTGATGTCTCTGATGGTTTATTGATGTCTCAGAGATGTGACGAAAACAAGGGTCTCAGAACCTGTTAGGTGAGTTATGTTGTAGCTCTCATCTAGGAAACCTGGTGCAGTGGTGAGTGGGCAGTCTGGTGATAACATGCTTGGCTCTTCTGGTGATACTGGATGTTGGAAATGTCTCAGTTGTGCCTTTGTAGCCCAACCAGACAAGAGAATCTGCAGATGCAGGGCTCCCTGACCTCTAGCCGTGCAGACCTGCACGGACTGGACATGCCTAGCAGCGTATGAACTCACTGGGTCTTGCAACCTCATGGAGACACAGGTAGCACCCATTGGCCTGTCTCCCCCAGACTGAGTCTGGCCTTCAGAGAGTCCCTAAGAGGCAACATTGGGTCCGTCAGGGTACACTAAGGCCAGACCTGCATGCCTTATTTGGCCTGACTTCAGTATTTAGGCACTCAAAAATAAGATTTTCAGAAGCACTGAGTACTTGCAGCTCCCAGTAAAACCAGTATACTGCCATTACTAAAGTCTTGCTTGCAGGTGGAAAAACAGGGGAGCGCCTGCAAATGCTTTTGGCTTTCAAGTATTAGAGGGTATGTAGGACCCAGGTCCAGGATGAATTCCCATCTGTCCTAGAGCTGTCTTAGAAGCTGCTAAAGAGGTTAGTATCACCCCTGAGACACTGATGGAGCACTGAGGAGGTGCTGTGGTCTGTGTGCACTCCCTATGTTCTATTAGCGAGAAGGAGTCTTCTTCCAGATTTGACATTACAGCTTTTAAAAAGATAATGGCAAACCAGGAAGAACACAAGAAATCCACCTGTGAGGATTGATCTATTTTGGGCAAGAGACAGTAAAGAGGTGGTTTGATCACAACTCCTCTGCTGCTACGTGAGGAGTTCAGACAGCGGGGAGCTCTCTAGTCTAAGCAACAGAGGCTTCAGTGCCCCTCAGGATGGCAAATGAAAACAGGCATATCTGGGCTGAAAGGAGGTTTTATAATGGCTAAGTAGCCAGAGAAACGTCCAGAGAAGGATTTGATGGCTACACTTCAGGAAGTAACTCCTTGAGCATAGAAGTAAGTAGGTTTATCTAAAAGATTCAGTTGCTCAACCAGGCGACTTCAGTTCAATGCAGGCCACTTTTTGATCCTGTGGAAGGCAGGAGGACAAAGGAGCTGGGCTGAAATGGCTCCTCCTTTCTCTGAGATCTCTGCACGCAGGAAATCCTCGGGGGCAGCAGTCTGGAAGGGGCAGAGTTTATCACTGCTCTTTGAAGCATGGAAAAGCCGATGTTTATGTCCATGAAGTGCAATTTCATGTGAACAGAATTAACAGAGATTCTCATTGATTTATCTGAAAGTGACTGAATTTATTTATTTGTGTTGCAGTTGCCCTAAATTTCCAGACAGCAGGCACAGAAATGGATGTCTACCAGGGTCGGTTCCAGGACAATGGGTTTTCTGGGTATGTCTTAAAGCCGGAATTCCTCCGGGATGAGCAAACCAAATTCAATCCAAAATCCATCACAGAAGGAACATGGGGGACAAAGAAGAAGCTTCTGCTTAAAGTAAGAACAGAAGTTGGAAAATGTCTCAGTAGAATCCACCTTTGGGGGTGGGAGGGCGAGGGAGGGATGTAGGTTGTACCTTCTTCTCCTGGTCCCACCTGGGCAATGTTATCCTAACCCTACTCATTTCCCACCACTGGGGTCTCTGCTTCAGTCCTTCTGGGCTCTCATCCTCCAGAGACCTACTCACATGTTTAACATTTGGCAGTAGGAGAGGTTAATGACAACATTCGCTGTCGTTACAGAAACAGAAAGGCAGATGTGCAGTCAACAGTCACCAGAGTTGCTTCCAAGTATCATCTGATCACTGTGAGGACAGTTAGAAAAGTTGCTCGTGCCCTAGCTGGCTGGCTGGGCTGGAGCAGCGTCCATTAGGTGGTGTGGCTCACGACAACTTCCTCTGAAGGATGCCACAATGCTGGCTCTGAAAGACCAGCACCAGCTTGTCACAGCAGATCCTGCACTCCTGGAGAGGAGAGGGAAGTTTGCCAAGGGCCCCTCTCTCCTGATGATGTCCTGACCCCTTCCTCTCTTTCTTCCACAGATCATCTCTGGTCAGCAGCTGCCCAAGGTGAACAAAAGTAAAAACTCCATCGTTGATCCTAAGGTAACGATAGAGATCCACGGCGTCCAACAGGATAACAACAAGAAGCAGACCAAAGTCATTGAAAACAATGGTAAGGGGTTTTTTTTCCACGCTGTGCTGCCATGGGGCAATAACCCTTTAATGTCCCTATGGAGAACTAATTTCAGGCCTTCTTTCTGCTCTCTCAAAGATGTTTGGAGACAGAAATTCCCTACAAACCAATATCAACCATAAGGGTTGTTTTGAGGCTGGCTGCCAGATTTGTAGAGCTGGAGCATTGGAGGTGCTCTTTACCTCCATGCAGTTGGACTTGACCTGGCATGCACAGATTCCCACCGAGATCTTCCCAGAGAAGACTTCTTGTGAGGCTGAGTGTCATAAGCTCACAAAAGATCAAGGCTGCAAGGGACTTCAGAGTTGTCTGTTCCAGCCCCTACCCAAAGCAGGACCATGCTCAGAGTCAACTCAGGATATTGCTTAGATCAATTTTGAATATCTCAGAAGATGGAGATTCCCCTGACTCTCTGTTCAATCTCAAGCTATCCAATCTTTGACTGACCTTGTGATACAATAAGATATCCCTGTCCTTAACCAGAAATCCCGCTTTTGAAGTCTGTGCCCATTATGCATCAAGCCTTTGCTGTGCATCTGTAAGAGCCTGGCTTTGTCTTCTCTAGAAGGAGGCAATGTAGGGTGGCAAATAATAACCCCCTTAGCTTTCTCCAGGTTGAATAACTCAACTTCTCCCAGCTTCTTCTCATACGTAACAGTCTCTGTGCAGTGAGGGTCTGAATATTGTAGCCTTCTGAGGTCACCATGGGCAAGGTCAGCCCTCTCTCCTGTGGGAGTAATGAGGCAGTAGGAGTCTGAGGAATCAGTCCTCACCCTCCCACTGGCAAACACACACTCACACCCACACTGCTTTTCTGCATGGAGTGAGAGCCAAGCACTAGAAAGCCAACACATATTTTCCTCCCTGCTAACAATGTTTCCCTTTTCCTCTTTCCTGTTTGAGTAGATCTGGCCTGGCTCCTAAAGCTCACGGCCATTTCCGTCACCTAAAATAAATAACTTTTATAATGTCTCAGCTGAAAGCTGCGTAGGGAACGTTTCAGACCTGCCAGGCCTGTTCCTCAGGGCTGTTCAGCACACTTGGCCCCATGCTACTGGAGCGATACCAGAGTGATGCTGGAGAAAGTGTTGCCCAATGGAAAATGAATCAGACAATGATAACATCAATATTGGAAAGGGGCAGCTGCAGAGAGGGGGTTATAGAATCATAGAATTGTCAGGGTTGGAAGGGACCTCAATGATCATCTAGTTCCAAACCCTCTGCCACGGGCAGGGACACCTCCCACCGGAGCAGGTTGCTCATAGCCCCATCCAGCCTGGCCTTAAAGGCTTCCAGGGATGGGGCTTCTAATATCTCCCCAGGTAACCTGTTGGGTTACATTTCATGGACTGAGGTTTCAGATCTGTAAACACACTTCAGCATCTCACCTGCTTTGATGTTTTATAGTTGCAGTCAATGATCTTAAGGGTCTTTTCCAACCTAAATGACCCCACAATTCTTTGATTCTGTGTTGGTGGGGCTGAAGCAGCGGCTGTGGGCACAGATCAGGTCACAGTGATGCAGCTGTGGAGCTTGAGGGGCCATGGGAACCTGCTGGCTCAGCAGCTCTGAGCATATTGCTGTCTGTGAGATGGGTTGAAAATCCCCCCCAGATATCAGTACAGTGAAACCTGCTGTCCTAGGGCTGATGGCTTTCCCTCAGCTTTCACGATTTCTGCTCCCATGGGATCAGCAACTCTGTTTCTTTTTCCCCAAGGATGAATGGAATCAGGAGCAGATATCTGTTGACTGACGAGTCCAGTTAATTTAATCCTATGAATCTCAAAAAAAAGTGCACCAACACACACAAGTATTTTGCTATGGCACCATCCACAGGCCCATCTCAGCACCTTCAGGGTCACCTGAAAGATCCCTGCCTCCTGCCGAATCACCCACAGACACTTTGTGACCAACAGGCTTCAGCTGATGTTTTGCTGTCCTTGGGCTTCTGCTCCGTGCAGGCTGGGCCAGTGGCAGCAAGGTCTCAAACAGGGTGTTCTCTCCTCCTGTTTGTTTCTGGGGAGTGGTTTATCGAAACTATGAGAGAGCACCCACCGTGACCTGGAGAGAGAGCACTGAGCTTGCCCTTCATCTCTCATCTGAAGTGACCACCTGGGTTTTGTTTGCTTTGGAGTCTGTATCACAAGATCTTTATCCGTAACAGAAGCAGGGCTGGGCTGGCTGTCTCAGACACTCCCCTTGTACACGAACACGTAAAACATTTTGTCCACAGAACTGGTGCTTTCTGTAACCAGATGCTCTTCATTAACCTTTACTGCAGAGAGGGAAACGGAGGCACATAGTGGTGACAGATGGGTGTACCTTGAGCACTCTGTGAGGCTTCAGGCCCCAAGAGGCTGTCACAACACAAAGGCACAGCTCTCCTCTGGTTTAGGGCTGTAAAATTTTGCAGCTGGTCCAATGGCAACCAAAGCCACCTACGTATCAGCCAGCAAGAGCCTGTGGAGCAGAGCTGAGTTCACATCCCTCCTGTTCCTCACTGCCTTCTGGGACTGTGATGCTGAGGTCTGCAGTGAGCAACCTAAACTGAAGGAGGTTTTCATACCAGGTAGCAAATCAGTGTCAGAGCTGGAAACAGTGGTCTTGGCACCTCCTGAGACCTTTGGCCTGGGTCAGGTGAAGCTGGCACTCAGGCCAGTGTCTCTGATCTCCATCCTTATGTCCTTATAGAATCATAGAATAATTAAGGCTGGAAAAGACCTCTCAGATCATCGAGTCCAGCCTGTGACCTACCACCACCACTCAGCTAAACCCTGCCACTAAGTGTGGCATCCAGTCTGGCCTTAAACACCTCCAGGGACGGTGACTCCACCACCTCCCTGGGCAGCCCATTCCAGTGTTTTATCCTCCTTTCTGTGAGGAAGAGCTTCCGAACATCCAACCTGAACCTCCCCTGGTGCAGCTTCAGGCTGTGCCCTCTTGTCCTGTGACAAATTGCCTGGGACAAGAGCCCCTCACCCTCCTGTCTTATCTGCCAACATCTTTAACTTCCACGCTCGCTTGTGAGCATCTCTCACTTCCTTCCTTGTTTGCAAGAGCTCTGACCTCCATTCTTGTCTGTGTTGCTCAGGCTTTAACCCAAAATGGGAGGAAGAGTTTACATTTGACATAGAGATCCCTGCACTTGCCTTGGTCCGGTTTGTGGTGGAAGACTTTGACATGTCAACCAAGAACGACTTCATCGGGCAATACACCCTTCCCTTCACTAGTCTGAAGCAAGGTAAGGCCCTGCTGCTTATTCCTCACAACCAACAAAACCTCTGGGAAGCCCCAGTGTCCTAGATGAGCGGTCCAGTCCCATCACACCTTGGATCAGAACAGATTGCCTTTTTAGGGTACAGGCAAGATGATGAATGGTTTACTGGGCACCTCTTAACACTGTTTCTGGGAAGGGATCTCCTTGTCACCAGTGGCCTTGGACACGATGTGTTACCAATGTTCAAAGCCACACCTCTCAGATCTACCTGTTCCGTGGGGCACCAGGAGCAAAACACTCTGAGATAGGGAGATGTTTTGGCAAATGATAGCAAACATTTTCCCATCTGGACTAAAGGCCACTTTCCATCCGTGTCTCTGCTTCCAGGCTACCGCCACATCCATCTTCTAACCAAGAATGGAGACCCATATTCCTCCTCTACCCTCTTTGTGTACATCAATATCCAGGACTGCGATTAACTGCTCAGCTCTTTCAGGGCACAGTGAACCTCGTTACGGACCTAGAAGGAGTTCAGCGTGCAAAGTCTGTCAGTGTCAGGGTCCCATCAAATCCCCAGTGCTTTCTCTGGAGCCACACTCCATAGGACCCCTGATGTGAAATAGCCGTCGACCTTCTCCATTCTGCCTACTGGAGACATCCTAATGCTGCTGTTGAGGTTAATCCTTTCGTACCTGTTTGACCAATCGAGCTGTGGTTTTAGTTCACTTTATTTCGTGTGATTTTTTTTTTAAATTTTGCTTTTAGCAAGAGGATAGGGACTCCCTTCTAGCAAAGTACAGCTCTTGGGCTGGGTTTGGTCAGACATCTGGATGAAACGCTCAACATCTGTGCAAGAAAAAAAAATCCACCCCGCTGCTGAAATCAGTGGCCAGATGCCAGGTGACTTCTTGAGACTTCAAATGCCAGCCATCTTTCACCCTACAGAGTCTTAGGTGGGGACACAATTCTCCTCGTTTCTGTTACAGATTAAAAAAGAAAGCTGCGCTACAAAGGCCCGTGTTATGTAACTCGACTTCCCTTTTGTATTGTAATAAAAAATACATCAGCACTACTCTGCCTGTGAGCCTGGCTCTCAGCCAGGTCGCTTTGCATTCAAAGCCAGGCTCTCATCCTGTGAAGGAGAAAAGAAGCTGCTGAACGGCAGATTTCCCTCGAACCCAGAGAGAAACTCGCTCAAAGGGACCTCAGAGGAGATGGCTTTTTGCCGGCGACAGTGGAAATGTGCCCAACTGACAGCAGGGCGCTTTTTTTTTAATGCAGTAAAACTTTCTTTGTTTGTGTTTTTATAGAAAAATGACATTTTTTTAACACAGAAGAAGCGGCAGTAGAAGCCGTCATAACTGTTAGCCTGGTCCCAGTTGCACTGTAGAGGTAACCCAGTACAACCAGAGCGTTCTGAACAGCATTTATGGCAACAAGTGATCGTTCTTCAAGTACAACTACAGAGTTAAGGGAATATTGTGGAAATGAAATAATATATATTTTGAAGTGCCAATTATGTTACTAACAATGTGTTAGACTATTAAAAAAAAAAAATCTGGAAAAGTCCAATTACTTGTCACTATCTTTGTCTCACTTGAATGTGACATACAAGACCTTGGAGATAGACCTCCTTCATTTCTTGAAGCTGTCCATCTTTCTAGGGGGTTTCATGCCTTGCAGTGGAGAGCACCAGTTGCTACCAAAGAAGTTAAATGGCCTTTTAAACAGATTCCATTCCACTCACTCCCCCACCTATTTTTGAGTCCAAAATAGCCTGGATTTACTGACCCTGGGGCCTGCTGCAAAACTGGGTTTCAATTAGTCCTACCTGGAGTTATAATTGCTGGACCTGTTGATTTTCCCTCTTCACTACGATATTCTGTGATGTTGTAAACCCATCGCCAGATTAAATGTGAATTATATCCACAATTCAAAGGCTCCTATTGAATTCACGACCTGCAGTTAAATGAGTTTAAGGTGGCAGAGGCCACCAAGGCAGAACAGGGTGTCCTGCAGAGATATGGAGTCTCTCTCAGCTTGCTTCTGAGGCATGTTGGATCAGGAGACGCATTTGAAGGCGAAGGCTGGAGCATCCTTGCCTCCAGCTGAGGGACGGCCTGGGTTGAGTCTCTGCTCCCGGGATGCTCTGACCATGTTTTAAGGAGCCATGGGATGAAAACATGAATGAAGGATACTCAGGACTGCTCTGTACCATGCAAGGGGCTTGCACCATGCAGCCAGAGAGCAAATGTGATCAGAGACATTCCTGCCCCCTCACTCCTATTGGCAACAGCTCCTGTGGAACAAATCAGATGAGCTGGAGTTGGCGAAGAGCAGCTTCTTTGCATTTTTGGTATTGCAGGATTAGATTTCAGTTGGACTGTTGGGCTAAACCAGTCCTCACCTGCCTGCTGTGCCCAGCACTAGAGAAGTGGGGGATGGAGAGTGAGGAGGGGTGTAGGGGCAGGACCACACTATCCAGGGCCAGGGTGGACTTAGATGGACTACACACCGAGGTCAGCATTTCCTCAGCTTGTTGTGGACTTACATAAAAGTTGGCAAGACCCATTGGAAGAGAGAACATCCCTCATCAGGTAGGCACAGTTGGGGGAAAACTGCTGGAGCTGAGTGGGAAAGTACCTGAGGAGATGGGATGGACCAGAACATGATGGACAACATTGCAAGGTCTTCTCTCTCCCCAAAGGGAGGGACTTGGTCCATGCCATCACCAAGAGACCTTGTCGCTGAGGAGAGTAGGAAGTGCTGCAGCTCTACTGTAGGGAAGAGCCCTGGTGAAAAGAGCAGCAGGAACAAGACGTGTCCCACCAGACACCACAGAAATGCAACTAGTGGCGTGAAAGGGAGGATGTGGGTGAGAATCCTTCCTTTGGAAATCAGAAGCAGAATGTAAAACCAACTCTTCCCACGAGAAGAGGAGAGTGGCAGCACTTCCCAACAGGCCCAGATATCAGAAGGATCCAGTATCTGTAATATGCTGTGCTGGTTTCAAAGTCCTGGCAGGAGCTCTGAAACGGTGTGTTGGTGACCATTGTGGCAGCGGGAATTAAAGCGATTTGTAGCAAACTGGCCTAATCTCCCTAATCCAACGACATTTCTGCTGGTCTCCATTTGATTACGTGGTGCTCGTTAGCCCCACAGTGAGAGCTGAGAGGTGGCATTGCCGCGTCTTATTGAGGAGCACACACAATCCCTTCATTTGGGACCTGCAAGGAACACGCCGGGGCGGGCAATGCAAATGTTGTTGCTTCCAGCAGTGGCAGTACAAGCTGAAATGGGGATAATGTGCTCTGATTGTGGCCAGCGTGAACACAACGGAGGCAACCACACATGTAACTTGGCTGATTTGTGTCTCTGCTTGACTCTGCCTTATTCCTCATGGAAGGAAGGGTTTCAGTGGGTTTGGGGCTGGACCCTCAAGCAGAAATAGGATGAAGTGGTGGTAAAAGCATGGAGATATGATGGGGTTGTTACTTATTTGAAGTAACTACCAATTCTTAAACAGAAAGATCTGTACACAAGACCCCATCACCTCCTTGCCTCCAGCCCAGCTAGATGGTGACACTTCACCACACCTGTGTGCTTCCAGGTGTTGAGTGAGAGATCTTTGTTCCTCAACCAACAACTGCCTGCAGCTCCACAGCTCCATCCCCATATCCCTGCAGCAGGGATGGGCAGTCGGGTCAACTGCTGAACAGCCAAGTACCCACCATGGGCAGTGGTGGGGCTTCAGGAGCAAGGTATGTGAGCATGGGGAGACAAATGGCCCTGGCTATGTGGTGTCTTGAAACAGAGAGGGCCCCACCTCCTCAGTTTGTTCTTTTCTTTTCCAAAAAATCCCAAATCTCATGAAAGCTGAAGTGTTTGAAGGATCTGTAGCCCCACAGAGCTTTTCTCTCCTGCCATCCTACCCCACATGCTGATCAAGGACACTTACAGTGCTGCTGCTGCTGGCTGTTTATTGGGAATCACTGATCAGGTGGGTAAATGCAACTCCACATCTTCTGGGTTTTTAAATATATCTGTTTCTTCCTTCAGCTTATGGTTGTATCCTTCTATCACTGATCACTCACATTTCCCACTACCCCGCCCAGTCAGACTGAGCTCATGGTGTGGAATGAGCGCTTTCAGCCTCACAAACATCATAGGGATTGAGCCTTGAAAAAACTTCCAGTGGGACACACTCTGCCTCAGGTCATACCCCAAACCCTCCTGGCTTCCTCAAGCCTCTGGTCTACAGGCAGGTGGGTTCCTACATTCACCTGATCATGATGAGATTGGAGATGTTGTCTAAATGAGAAAAAAGTAATCAGCCTCTTGTCTGGCCACCATCATCATCATCTTCTTGAAATAAATATGTTCTAAATAAGCAGGTATTTTCCAAGCCAGGTTATCTTTTTTGTTTTTTTTTTTACCTTCACTGAGCTACACATGTTACTCTACCTTCTGCAAGATGAGAAGGGGCAGAACTGGCTGGTGTCCCTACATGAACTACCCCATCACACATCTGGTTACCCCATTACCTTTTTCCTGACCTCAAGGCTCCCTCTCTGTCCTCCTGGGGATTCCCGCTTCTCTCCTCACCCAGAATTTGCACAGCAGCTGCAAGTGGCCTTTGTCTTGCCTGATTTTAAACTGCTATGAATGAAGGAAGATAATGACCTTGTGCACGTGGCAATTTGCAACAGGGAGAGGAAAGAAGAGGCTACAATAGGGTTGTGTGACACACACTTGTCTTCGTGGCTATGAGCAATAAAGTGTCAAAAAGAGGCAAAAACTTCCTGCAAAGTCATTCCCACAGAAGGGAAGTTCGTGCCTCCTTTGGTTCAGGGTTTGCAGGGAGAAAGGAGCCGTCCCCTGAACCATGGCTGCCGGAAAAATTGCAGTGGAGATTGGCTTGATCGAGATGTTGGGTTGGGTTCATTGAGCAAACATCTGTACTTCTTCCCTGCAGCTTCTAAGAGAGTGAGGGTTGGTCCCAGAGTCACTGGATGGCACCTGCGGTCTCAGAAGAGTCCACATTGCTTCTTCTCATTCTGCTGCTTCCATTTGGGCATCTGGTAGAACTCATCCTTGGACTTTCCAAAGATATCGTGGAAATCAGCATCAGAGAGATAGTACTGCAGTGGAAGGAGAGAGTAAGGAGACATCAGCTTTGGCTCTTGTAGAGGCTGAGACATCTCCATCAGCTGCATCCCTTCCTCACTCTGCCGGTGCCGCCTCCCGACTTCAGGTCAGCAGCTCCTGTCCTGCTGCCTGTCCTTGTGGTGGGAAGGGGAACATCCCAGCTGCCTCATGCCGATTCCCAAAGCACCAGGGTAATAGAAGCCCACCAGCCCAAAGACATGCTCTGGTTTTGAGATGTTAGCAAGATCTACTGGAATTTGTTCCCTGATAATCATACTGAGGCCAGAACAACTCATAGTGCATTAGAGAAGTTCTGCTGGCCAAAGTTTTGGGTGATTTCTCAGGTAGTGCTTCAGTGGGAAAGCATCTCCCCTTCACTTAGTCTCGCCCTGGGCTGGAAAGATGGAAACTTTTGTAGAGAGTGATACGCAGTGATACTGAGAAAGACCCTGCGGGCAATGGAGGCAGAGTTTTCCCCACATTTTGGGTAGAAGAAAGCACCCACATACAGCCCAGCTCAAATACAGCCACCAGCACACGAGCACTGCCATGGGGCAGAGCTGCTGGCTCAGCTGTGGATCAGGTCTCCAGTTGGGGGCGTTGGCCTTTGCCAGGAGATCTGTTGGGACAAGAAACTGGTCAAACTTGGGTTGTAGACAGAAGAGGGAATCAACCCCTTGGGTCCCTCCACTGCCTTGCTTGGACTCAGCTACAGATGCTGCCAAAAATCCTTGGACTGATCAGCAATCCAAGCAATGCCGTTTCTCTCTGTCCCCAGATGGGATTTGCTAAAATGCAAACTTGATGACAAAAAAAAAATAGAATACATAAAAAAATCCCTCCTGGAAGGAGTTTCAAATGAAAACAAAGACCAACAGCCCAGGCGAAATGCAGCACCTGGCTTCATTCTCAGCTATGTCACCTTGTCTCACAGGAGTTGTACTTTTGATTCTCTGTCCCAACAAGGACAGAGGTCAGGCAGAAGAATAAAACAATTCTAACAAAACAAAACAAAAAATTAAAGAGAATATTTAAAAATCCTTTTTCTGACATTAAAAAAAATACAAATACTTCAACTAGGGTAAAACTTCTACAACTTCCTCTCACATGAAGCTCCTGCTTTTTGATGAGACCAATGTGTCCAGCTAGTATCTTCTTGAGCCTGAAGCAGAACTTAGTAGACTTCACTCTGAAACACTAGAACAGGTTGCCCAGAGAAGTTGTGGATGCTCCATCACTGGATGCGTTCACCTCCAGGTTGAATGGGGCCTTGAGCAACCCGGTCTAGTGGGAGGTGTCCCTGCCATGGCAGGTGGGCTGGAACTACATGATCTTTAAAGTCCCTTCCAACCCAAACCATTCAATGATTCTGTGATTCTAAGTACTAGTGCACTTAGCCAATGACTAAGTTCCAGGTTAAGCTACAAAGGCATCAAACCAGTAATGCTGTCACCTCTTTTTTAGTGGGATCCACACCCTCTGGAAGTTCATCCACTGTCTTGTTCATCAGCACCTCTCGGGAGTAAAATCCTTCACCATTGGGCACCGGGGAGGGGCTGCTGTTGCTGTTGTAGTTGCTGCTGTTGCTGTAGCTGTAGCTGTTGCTGTGGTTCAGGTGAGATTTGTACTCTGAGGAGGGACTTGCCATACTCGAACTGGCCAGGTTGGTCATGCTGAGGGTTCTCTTGTTCAGGCTGATGTTGTTAAGGTCCTGCCGAAGGGAGGAAAACAGGTCAAGACAAGAAATTCTGGCAAAGAAACTTGGGAGTTACCCCAGGATCTCTCTCACTCTGTTGGGGTCGAAGGACTGTTTCTGGCATAGACTATCTCTTGGTCTTGCTCCAAATCAGCAAGGAGAAAGTCTGAACTAAAACATGAGTCTAGCGCCTCCACCAATGTTACATCTTGATGCTAGGCCTGCTAAAAGCACCACACTGATAAGAGACCTTAGAAATAACTGAAAATACTTACAGCAATCTCATTCTTCTCAAGATAACAGCAGTGGAAGGCGCATGTGGGACAACAGAAAGTAAGATTAGATATCTACCATGTCTAAAACTTCTAAACTACCTGCATACCCCTCCCTGATGCGCCATCTCTCCTTGTTTAAAGCCCTTGATGCTTCCTTCCCACCTTCCTCCTGCCCTGTCCAGAGAAGAATTGATTCTGTGTGACAACAGCGTTTGGGACTCTTGGGACTCTGTTTCTTCTGTCCTTTGTAGGATCTCTAAACGTGCCATACCCTTCTTGACCAGGGGCCCCTCATCTGGGGGTCTCAGGGGCCCAGATCTGAACCTGAGAGTTTGAGGTCCCCATGCCTGCTCTGATCATCATGTGCTCTCTTTCATGCGAGCAGGCTGGGGGACGCGGTGGTGTTTAAACCCAGGTGCTTCCCACCCATGTGGCCAAGAAGCAACTCACCACTTTGATCTCGGATATGGCCGACACGTCTCCTAAGCTGTTCTTCATCTCCTCGTAGGACTTCCCATCCTAAAGGTAAAGATAGTTGTAAGAAGCGTGGGCTGCCTTTAATTAGCGCACAGTCCTGTTCTCCAACAGGGTCAGGAGGTCATATGAATTTTAAAGCCCGGTGGTGCCCATTGAGGTGGCAGCTGCTGCCTCCTGCAACCCCCAGCTCCTGCAATCAGAAGACCTTGCCAGAATCTGAGCTTTCACTTGAAAACAATGAAGCAAACAGACTTTAGTCTTTGCAGTTGTACAATACTATGTGAAAACAAGAGATTTAAAGACTCCAGAGAGCAGAAATCAAGTGAAGAGAAATAATATTTACTGCTGGATTTAAATATTCTAAGTTTTAGAAGAATCTCGCAATGCATGAAAAATTGGGATAAAATAATATTCCTTTTTTTTCCTTTCCCTGACTCAGCTAAACCAGACTTTTCAAAGCCTCTGTCCCTGACTTCTTGCAATTTGGTGCCATGTATCACCAGCTATCTCTTATTTCCTGAAGAAGGAATAGACTAGATGTATTGGCAACGCTGATGACTGTGTTTTCCTCAGCAGCCAGGAGATGTCAGTTCTTAACAGGATCATCCAACAAAGCTCCCCAGCAAGAACAAACAACACAAACACATGGGCTGCAGAGCAAACAGATTCAGATCCAAAACTGAGCAATGAACACACACACACAGAGCCCAGATGTTTCTGGGACGTCAACAGTTTGGATTGCTTGTCTATAGTTGCTGAAGCTGCCTATGGGGGATATTTTTAGAGGCACATATTTTCTGAGCTGTATGCTTGTTTTTCAGCAGTTCCTCAGAAAAAACCACGAGGAATTTTGACCTTTATTCTAAGCATCGGCAGGTTTTTAAGGGTCAGTGCTCTGGGAGTTGCTGTCTTATCTGTCTATATCCAGCTGTCAAGACAGGCTCTCTACCACCACACCGGCTGCAAAAAAGGAGACGCTGCAAACCCAGAGGAAATAAAATATCTCTGTATGAGTTTTCATGCAGTGTGAAGACCCTTGGAAACCTTCGTGCTGTTACCCTGGCTGTCCCATCTGCAAGCTCCAGCATGGGACTTCACTCACAGCCCTTTGGGCAACCAGATGTAGGGATTGCTTGTGAACTGGCTGAGGACTGACGTTCACAGAGAAACAAACAGGAGAAAGAAGGGACAATCGGTGGCAGCCCACTGAGGAAGGCTCTGGGGATACACCACCTGGGGGTTGAGCTTTTCCCAACTGCCCATCACCTTCTGCCTTTTTCTTTGGTTGGTTGGGGTTTTGTTTGTTTGTTTGTTTTGTGTTTGGGTGTTTGGGTGTTGTTTTTCTTTCTTAAACTGTGCACACCAGTGCCATCGGGTGGCAGGAACTAACGAAGCTGGTGAAGGGCCTGGAGAATAAATCTTATGAGGAACGATTGAGGGAGCTGGGACTGTTTAGTCTGAGGAAGGGGAGGCAAAGGTGAGACCTCATTGCTCTCTATAACTACGTGAAAGGACATTGTAGAGAGGTTGGTGCTGGTCTCTTCTCACAGGTAATGAGCAATAGAACAAGAGGGAATGGTTCCAAGCTGCAACAGTGTAGGTTTAGACTGGATATTAGGAATAACATTTTCACAGAAAGAATAGTCAGCTACTGGAACAGGCTGCCCGGGAGGTGGTTGAATCACCATCCCTGGGTGTGTTTAAAGGTCATTTAGATGTGGTGTTGGGGCATATGGTTTAGGGGGGCACTTTGCAGAGTAGGGTTGACAGTTGGACTTGATGATCCCAAGGGTCTCTTCCAACCTCAAAGATTCTGTGATTCTATGAATTTAGGTGCACAGTCTGGCAGTGTTGCCTCCACCTGCCTGTTTGCTCTGAGCAGCTCTATTAACAGCCAAAGCCTGTCCAGGATTGTCCTTTATTCCCCGATACATTCTGTGCTGCAGCACAGAGTCCCCAGGCTGGCTGGACAAGCCGGTGTATGGTCTGTATGGAGGTAAGTGCATCGCTCCTTCCTTTGTCCAACCATGCTGTGAGAAACCAGGGTTAGAGATAAGGTCCTGACAGCAGATGGTGGGCTTTATGCACCGGCCACAGGAACAAGTCTCTGCTCCACATTATAATCCTGAATTGATTTGAAGCCCTTGTGTTTGAAAGTGGGAAAGAGAACAGGCTGAGACAGTTGGAGTTGTTCTGCCTGAAGAAGAGGAGGCTCCAGGGAGAACTTATAGCAGCCTTTTAATACTAAAAGGGGCCCTACAGTGTAGTGATTGGATGAGGGGTATTAGTTTCAAGCTGAAAGTGGGTCAGTTTAGGTTAGATATTAGGAAGAAATTCTTCACTGTGAGGGTGGTGAAGTGTGGGAACAGGTTGCCCAGAGTAACTGTGGATTCCCCCTCCCTGGAAGTGTTGAAAGCCAGGTTGGATGGGACCTTGAGTAACCTGGTCTAGTGGGAGGTGTCCCTACCCATGGTAGGGGGATTGGAACTAGATGATCTTTAAGGTCCCTTCCAACCCAAACCATTCTATGAGTTTCTTTCTTTCCCAGGCATGTCCTGGGGCAGGTTTCCATTTTTATCTAGCAAAACGCTGGTATTTCTAAATACGCTTTGGGGAAGAAGGTTTGTATGTAGGGACCAAGGGTGACCTTGCTCAGGAGCTCCTGTGCTCTGACGGGCACTCTGCAAACCTGAACACGAGACCTGTCTGCTCACATCTTTCATTTCACCAGAGTTTGCCCTTAAAGCTGGGTCATAAATTTTCCTCTGTGACTGCATTTTGAAAAATGAACTTCTTTTTTTCTTGTTTTTCTGTATGATGTGGAGCACTTCAGTTTTTACTCTGAACTTGATTTTACTACCAGCAGCCCCAACCCATTTTTGGCTTGAATCACAAAACCTGATTTGGAACGTAATGCTTTTTCTTTTTAAAATAAAAATGTGAATATTGTGAATTCAAGCACATGTCCTTATATTTTCAAAAGCCTCAGTTTCACCTAACAGGCACTTTTTTTGCTGGTGAAGGAGTATAAGCTGCTCAGGTAGCACCAGGAAGCCACGAAGCTCANTCCATCCCTAGTCCTGCTGGCCACACTATTCCTGATACAAGCCAAGATTCCATTGGCCTTCCCATGCCCCCTGGGCACACTGCTGGCTCATAGCAAGGTTTCTCTCCCTGCACCATAGAGGATACATTTGCTGACAATAACACCCTTTAAGCACTGCTGAGCATGTGTGCACACCACAGGGCTTCTCCAGCAACTTACGCTCCATTTGTAGGGGTCCCAAGCATTGAACCATCCTGTGAAGTTGAGGGGTTCATAGCCCTGCTTCACCAGTATTATTGGAGTTGCCAAGTCTCTCCCTGCTGGATGAGTCTTGAGATACTCCTTAGCTGAGGCAATGGCCTCGTTCCTCTCGTATGTGTTGGAGCCTTTGCCAACCCAAAGGAAAATCTGCAAGGAGAGAAGGTGTTGAAGATCAGTGAGTAGTCAGGACCTGTGTAAACACAGCTGTTTGCTCTCCCATGCCAAGTGGAGCAGAGATAAGAATGGAAATGTAGTTTCCCAATAGTCCCTGGGATTTTGGTACCAGATTTACTCCCAGCCAAGAAAAATTTTGCTTTTGAGACAGGCATAAAGCACAAATATTTCAGGAAACAGCTCTTGTGTGTTTCGAAGTAGCTAAACCTAATCCTTCTGTGGGTCAAAACTCCAACGGCCTCCGAAAACAGAGCCCCCAGAGACAGTTTACAATAGACTAAAACAAGTTGTCATCATTGGTGCTGGGAAATGAGGTGAAAGGTTTCTAGGTGACACTCCCTTGTATGAGCTGGGGAAGGCTGGAGAAGGTACAACTCTTCTCACCTTGGAGCAAGGCGTGGACCAGGTGTCTCAGTTTTCTCCTTTCCGAAACAGGGCTAGCAATATGACCTCACTCACCTGTCTTGTACCTGGGTGAGAAGGGCTGGACATACACCTGCTTGTCTGACCAGGCATCACAAAGGGTTTGGAGATGTGCCAGAAGGTGCATTGCCCTTGGTTTCATATGGAATGATGGATTCAAACTAATTAAGCCATAACCTGTTTGAAAATATGTTTGGGGAGAAGCGGAGGGGGACTCTGTGCTGACCTCTTCCCACGTGTCTAGCAGCATGACATCATCTTCATCCAAGTCTTCCTGGCAGAAGCCCACCACCTCTGTCATGATGAATCTGCCTGTCTGGTTGGAGCACTCGAAGAGGCGAGGCTGGTAGTGTGTGACCCGCTCTTGAAACCTTCCTCATGCATGGCAAGGAAAGAAAAAGCAAGAGAGATGGAAACCTTCCCTCCTGGTTTACTGCTGCTACTTGTCATAACCTTGATGGAAGGGGTGGGAACATGGCAACACTTGTCTGAGGGCCTGAAACTCAGCCATGGCAGGTCTCAGGGCTTTCTCAGACCTTTTTAATAATTTTTAAAGGTAACTTGTCCGCCATCTGAAGAGAGCAAAAGCAGAACCCTTCTCTCATTGCGGAGAAGAGCCTGATGTCAGGTGAAAGCCACATCAGATCACTTGGTTGCAAAGGAACCCATCACCTGCCCAGAGGGCTGGAGAAATCTGGGTTGTTCAAAATCCGATTTAGTTCCATGAATCTTCTGGGGCTGTCCACAAAGCTCAAAATAGCTGGAAATGGAGCATGTGGTTCATGCGGCCCTTATGACAAGGTATGGGATGGATTTACTGTGGGAAAAGGAGGATGTAGCACACTCTTGTCTGATGAGTTTGGATCTGCAGCTCCTACTTCACTGGCAACCTGACACTAAATCTAGGAAAGAGGCATCTTGGTGTGGTTTCTGACTAAGCTTTGGTGATATTTTGACCCTGTGCTCCCTTTAGTGAGGACACAGTATCAAAGTCCTTACCCACCGTCCTGCAAGGTTTTGATCCCTTGCTTAATAATACCTGGCCAATCCAAGAGGGACAAGGAGGTCGCTATTACCTCTTTTCACTGGCATAAGGTGCTTTTCCTCCCAAGGCTTCCCAGAATTCTGCTGGCTCTTGTCCTTCCAATATGGTGTGTTTGTCCCGTTTGGAAACGATGTCAGCCACCATTTTTGCCATCTCCCTCTCATCTCCGCTGCATCCCTGTGTTCACGACAAGAGATTGAGGTGGAGTTAGCGTCAGGCTGGCAAAACTTATCTGTGGGGAAAAGCTGGCTTGGTCCTGCCCTCCTCTGGAGAGTTTAGACCTGCTCAAATGCTTTTGAGGATCTCATCTGAGTTGGTGACTCAGAATCCATCTCTAGTACTTGAAGGGACGTTCAGTGCAGCCAATGGCATCTAGAGCAAAACTCCTATAGTTATAGAATAGTTTGAGTTGGAA
>WEIS01076633.1:0-26535 GCA_013389965.1 Todus mexicanus | reverse complement strand
ATTTATTTATTTTTTTTTTAGATCAGTCTCAGCGGGGTAGCCTCTTCACACTCTTTCTGAACAACCCTTTAATGGCATTCCTGTTTGTCTCTGGATTATCAAGCATGCGCAGAGGGCTGTGGGAGAAGTGCCAAGATTACCTTAGAAAAATCAACCGAGATATTGCCCAGCTGCTGACCCACTCCCGCTCCATAGGTACGTGCCTAAAGACGCACAACTGAGCCTCTCTGAGCCTTAGCGCACCACTTACACGGATGCTTTGTTTTCTTGCCCAGCCTTTCTGAGGGGCAGGATAGGGAATAAGGGGAAGGCACAAGAATTTGTGGTGTCTTCCCCCAAGTCTCTTCTTTTAAAACAGTTTTTTCTGAGCCTTTCTAAACTTGAGTTTTCTTTGCCTTCTCTACAGATCAGTCCTTTCTGCAGTTTTTTGGGGATGAATTTCTTCGCTTGCTTCTAACAAGATTTATCTTCTGTTCGGCTACTATGAGGATGCACAAAATATTCCGGGTATGCAGGGCTACCTGTCCCTTTGGGTACGACAGTCTGGGGCACACGGGGCTGCACTGCCTCCCCAGGGAAGGGTCTTAGGGCTGAGCACGTCGCTGTGACTTCAGAAGGATAACCCATGCTCATATGCCAACGCCAGCAGCTCGAGTTGAGTGGCCTTTGTGTCTCTCCAAAGCCCTTGACTCTCTGAAGCCTTTTTCCTCTGCATAAGCAGCAGACACACTAATTCATTTATGTCACGCTGAACAGCCTCGTCTGCTAGAAAAACCCCTCTTAATAGTTCAAGATTATTTCTACACAACTGAAAAGGTGTAGGACAAGAGTATAAGAGGAAGCAGGGAGGAGGGGAGTGTTATTGCTGGAGCGGATTCTAGTGTGAATGAGTTTCGAAAGGTCTTTGTAGTGTAAATGAATGAGCTGAACAGGAAGATGGTGTCGTCCCTCCCTGTTGGCTGATGCTGTGCCAGCAGTGGAATCTGCTGCTGGCTCCACACTGTTCCATGTATGTGAGCGTCAGCGTGTAGCCGCCTGCTCCGTGTTAGACACCGCAGTGCACACTAGGGGCTGGGGCCCTGCAAGGTGCAGTACTCCTGTGTCTGACTGCAGACGTGAGGAGCTTTCCAGGCCTCCGTCAGCTCCCTGGGCTTCTCCGGTGTCGGGGAAGAGCAGCAGATCTTTGTCAGCGGGGATAGGTTTGCCCCCAGGAACTCAGATAGTTGTTTTAGGATGAGATGGGTCTCCCATGGGAGGTGCTGACATGTCTGTAAGTTCCAGGAATGAACTCCAGCCTAGGAGGTAAGTAGAGGGGAAGTCTCTTTGGCTTTTTCTGGTGATGCTTTTTCTGTTGTTTTTTTCTTGGCAAGGCTTCAGTGACCATGTTATTAACCATCTTAGATGACCAGGCATTTGTATCTCTGAGCCAATGGAAAGAGAAGACTGAAAATGCTAGAATATTTCCTCTCTCTGTGGCGTGCTGAGCAGATTAGGGACCCTCTTGGGTGAAATGGGCCTTGTGCAATCCTCTTCCTCAAGGGTGTGGAAGTAAACGAATGTCTGTTTCTCTTTGTTTTCACTGTCATCTAGCAGGAGACTCGAAATTACCCCGAATCTTATCCTCAGCTGCCAAGAGATGAAACGGTGGAGAACCCTCACCTCCAAAAGCACATTTTGGAGCTGGCTTCTATACTGGATGTCAGGAATGTTTTCCTGGAAAACACCCTCGATGACTATTAAAAGAAACTGTCTCGCTACAAAGGGGTTTCCCTGGCCACAGATTTTGAATGGTGCAGTTTTATAATGTGAAAAATCATAAAAAAGGAAGTACTTGATTTTTATTTTTAAATTTAGGACCGTTATTTTAAGAAGTAATAACAAACAGCTGTTCGTTTGGCTGTTCCATTCTGTACGGGGTCAATTTTATAAGCAGAAGTTTTCACGTCTTTTAAATGTTAAACTAAAGAATCACTAGAGGTTTATTTCTGGTCTTGTGGCTCTCAGCCACATTTCCGACGGCTGATCCTAAGCATAGAAGTATTATTGGTTACCTTTAGCCCATGTTTGTGGAAATCCTTTATTTTTATACAATTTTAAGAAATTGGGGAAAAAAAAAAATCAATAGAAAACCCCCCCAGTATTTTACCCCCAAAGAGCCTGGATTTGAAACGGTAAAGATGGAACCACACAGTACAAACCAACCATAGCAATAAACCAGAGTCCTTCCTAACAGATATATTTTTTCAGCCTTAGGCAAGTAGACAAAACTGTGGACAACGAAGTTGCATTTGGAGCAGTGGGTTTGAAGTGGAAGTTGTAAAGGTACTTAATACACCCCCTGTAAATTTGACACAGCGATTTTATACGTGAACTCTGTGCTGCCGGCCAAGGACACGATTTCCACTCGGCCTGGCTGGGTAGGCGGTCAGCAGATCAAAACTGTGACAGCGAGCCCCCGTCCTCGTGGTGATAATGGGTCACCTTGCCATCGTATGGCTGCCACGGCTCTCCGGGAGGAGGGGGCACTCTTCATTTTGAGGTACTAGCTAGAAATTCTTACATTGACAGCAGATGTTGTCCCTCCTTGCTGTGTGTGGGTGGAATGTGTGGCTCCCGCAGTGTCACCGCTCCCTGATAGGAGCCGAGAGAACGTCCCGTGTAGTGCTGCCTGTGCGCCCCTCCTGTCCTCAGTGCCCTGCCCCGTCCGTGCTGGATCCCTCTGCCCCGGGAGAGCCGCCCAAGCTCCTCCTGCAGCTTAAACAAAGCGGGTGCTGCCCGAAAGCCCTGTTAGTGTTTTGCATGCCCACCATTGCATCCCCGTCCTTCCTTAGAACCAGGGAAACTGCGGGTGAGGAGCGCAGGCTCCCCCAGCCCATAACGCTCAGTTTGTGCAGGGTAAGGAGAGCGGCCGCCTTTGTAAAGGCGCTTGCTGGAGAGGGCGAGTCCTGCTGGAGGAGCCCTGGCAGTGAGCAAGGAGGAGATGGAAATACCTGAAACTATTCCGTGGCGAAGCCCGTCGTCGCTGTGCCGTGGGCTGCTAGGAGAGAGTGGATAGGACGAGTCTGATCAGTGCTTTTATGATTTTAAGTGAAAAAAAAAAAAGCAGAAGTGGGTGAGTAGCCTAGTACAGTGGCAGGGCTGCCTGCAGAGCCCGCGCAAGGGAGGGTCCAGGCAGCGAAGGCTCTGCGGCGCCCGTCCAGCTGAGGAGAGCCGAGCGGGGAAGGTTGCATGAAGGTTCTGCGTAGCTGGGCTGAAGCTTACGCCACCCACTCTTTATTCCCCACGTGTAAACAGTTCTGTGAATGCTCGTGTTTGTTCTGAGCAGTCTTGAAGCCCCCCCCGCCCCCCGACTCCCCAACCCTTGGTGCTGCTCCTCTTTGGACTTTGGCAGGACTAATTCATCCCTCCTGCGGGTGCGTGTCCCTGTGTGCATGTGTGTTCTCGGCGTCCGTGTGTCTCCCGGCGGGTGTAAATTGTAAATATGTACATCTCTGTACAGCTCCTTGGATATGTATTAAAAAAAAAATGTATTAAAAACCTTCAAAATGACCGAACCGAGCTGCGGCTGGGCACACTTCATAGAGAACCGGTAAAGGCGGAGAGGAGCCCTCAGAGCATCAGCACAGGCCTCTCCCCAGCACCTCCCTGCCCCAGCCCCACATCTCCTCCTCTGGTGGCTCCGAGGTGCTTTTGGGGGTGCCCTTGGTGGTGCCCCTGGGGGTATGAGCTGGTTGTGATGTTGGGGCCGGGGTCGGGGCTGGGGCTGGGGCTGGCGGGGTCCCAGGAGGTTGGTGTCACCAACTCAGAAGCCAAGGTGGGTCCTGGGGAAGATGCAGAGGGATGAAGTTAGTAAAGGATCTGGAGAATAAATGTGATGAGGAAGGATGGAAGGAGCTGGGACTGGTTAGTTTGCGGAAGAGGAGGCTGAGGGGAGGCCTCATCGCTCTCTGCAGCTCCCTGAAAGGACATTGCAGAGAGGTTGGTGCTGGGCTCTTCTCACAGGGAATTAGCGACAGAACCAGAGGGAAGGGTTCCAAACTGCAACAGGGGAGGGTTAGATGGGATAGGAGGGAAAAAAGTAAACAGCAAGAGCAGTGAGATACTGGAATAGGCTGCCCAGGGAGGGGGCTGGGACTCAAAAGGACTGGACGTGTTTAAAAGGCGTTTAGATGTGGTGTTGGGGGAGATGGTTTAGGGGTGAACTTTGCAGAGTAGGGCTGAGGGTTGGACTCGATGATCCCGAGGGTCTGTCCCAACCCCCCGAGGACTCTATGGTGCTCCGACTCTATGATCCCGACTCTCTGGCGCGCGGACTCTATGATCCCGGCGCCGCTCACGGCGCCTGCGCGGGGCTCGCGCCGCTTCCGGCCTGCGCGGCGCTTCCGGGGCAGCGGCACCAGAGGCGGCGCCGGGACTGGGACCGAGACCGAGACGGGGAGAGGAACCGGGACGGGGACACCGGGACAGGGACCGAGCCATGGGCGGTGAGGGCCCCGCGGGGGCTGCGCGGGGGAACCGGGAGCGGCGGGGCCGCGGAGCCGCCTGGTGGGAACGGGCCGGACACGGCGTCCGTCGGCCGCGGGGGGCCAGAGGGGAGCCCCGCACCCCGGAGAGCCCCACACCCCTCAGCCCCGCACCCCTGAGAGATGGAGCCCTGCACCGCTCCCGCCGCCGGGGCCACCCCACGGGGCCAGCGGGCGCTGTTTGTGCTGCGGCCGGTTGGGTTGTGGGTTTTGCGTTGGTTCTTTCCAGGGTTTTGCTCTGGGTGACTCTTGTGAGGGCAGAGGTGATGTGGAGGCGCTGAGCTGTTTGTGCGTGTTCGCCCTCGTCAGCCGCGCTGTGTCCGCAGGTGCGCCGGGGCCGCGGAGCCTTTGAGGAGCCGGGGCTGCGCTGAGCGGCGGGCGAGGCGCGGGGGGACTCTAACCAGGGCGCCCGGACGTCGCACCCGTCGGAGGCGGCGGCCCTGCGAAGCACCCGGGAGCTGCGGCGCTGCGGGGCGGTAAGATGTTTGCGAAGCTGAAGAAGAAGATCGCGGAGGAGGCGGCAATCGCGCCCAGGCCCGGCGGAGCTGCCAGGATCCCCAGGTCGGTCAGCAAGGAGTCCATCACCTCGGTGGGAGCAGACTCCGGAGACGACTTTGTAAGTTACGCCTGGCTCTGAGCTGCCGTTTCTCTCCGAGCGTCTCTGTTTGGTCTCGACGGGCAGGCATCCCGAGGCTGGCATACGTGTTCAGTACCTGTTGCGGCTTTGTAGACGTCCGCCTTAACTCATTAATGAATCACCAGCCTGACTCAACTTAATTACTGACGAGAACACGTGTGTATGTTACGGATAGGAGGTGCTAGCAGGTTTACACTCCCGTGTAAACAAGCGCTACAAAGCTATCTCGAGACAGAACAGTGTTAGACATGAAATACTGAATTAAGCTGCAGTAACGTTTAGGATATGCATCTGTAAAGTTAATTCCGGAAGCAGCAGGAAAGCAGAGAAGGTGCTGGTTGGTTTTTCTCTCATCGTGCTGTGGGTCTGTGCTCACCCCTGGGCTTCTTGGCTCCTCCTGCTCCAGCACGTTGTTCGTGTCGCTGCCAAGAGCGTGTCTGCAGCTCTGTTGCCCTCAAAACTATTGCGGCTCCTCTGGTGCCCCGTTTAAACTCTTTGATTATGAGGTGTTGGTGAAGCAAGCGGTGCGATTCCAGGAGCGTGTGGCTCTCTCATGCTCTGGCGTCTCTGTCTATCCTATTTTCGAAAACCCATGTTAAGCTGCGGGGTCCCAGCGCCGCTGGAGCCGGCGGGCCCCGCTCAGTTGCAGCAGCTCGCCTCCGTGTTCTCTTTTGCTGCCTGCAAAATGCAGAAGTTCTTTAAGCGGTTGAGTTTCAACTCGTTTTTTCTGGAGCTCGGCTGCAATTCCAGGTCTGCTAAGCAGGCAGTTGGAGCTCCTCGCGTTTCAATGCATTTCACAGCGGAAATTTATCAGGCTGGTGTTTTTCTGAGCCTTTTTGCACTTCGTGTTCTCACGTGGAAATTTCCTTCACTGNGGGTCGCTTTTTCTGAACGTTGTAAGTTACACGAGTGTTGTTTTTCTACCAAGGCTTCTGATGGAAGCAGCTCGAGGGAGGATCTCTCGTCTCAGTTGTTCAGAAGAAATGAGCAAATAAGAAAACTGGAGGTCAAGCTGTCTGGTATGTGTCTTCGGACTTCTAATGCCCTGTTAGCTCAGGAAATATTTTCCTTCAAGTGTTTGAATTTATTAAAAACACACAGGGTTAGGGTTTCTTTGAAAATCGATTTACAACAGTCCTGTCAACTGTCGTCTAGGGAGCGTCCAGCATAACTGGTTTTTTATAAGGATAATTGGCTGGTTTCACGACACATTTGTAGGGTTCTGTTGAGCAGCTGGGGTAGGGCCGTTGTACAGAACCTTTTCCAAGGTGCATGTTTATTTTGTTTTGGTTTTCATATCTGCCCGCCCGGTCTGTCCTGCCTGGCAGGCACGCTTGTGGTGAGAGGTTGTTGGCCGAGGGCGCAGCCTCAGAGGCACCTGCAACAGGCAGCACGGAACCAGGATGCAGGTGTTGGCACTGCCCCATCCTCGCATCCTCCAGTCAGGGAGACCTTTCCCAATCAGTTAAACAGGTCACTGTTCTTGAATGAAGTAAAACCTGCGGATAGTTGCTCATTCCCTGGTGCTGCCCTGTTTGGTGTAACCAGCCCGCCTAGGACAGCTCCTCCTGTTTGTACCAACTGTTTATGCCCTGGACAGAGCAGAGCTGTTTGCCTGTGTTCATTGTTACAGTCACCCCAGTTTTCCTCAGCAGGAATGATTTTCTGATGGAGAAAATCATCGTCGTTTTCCACTCATCCTTTTTTCTTTTTTTTTCTTTTCTGTTTTTGTTTTTTTTTTGTCCCCTGCAAACTCCCTTCCCCACTGTCTGTTCATCCCTGGTCTGTGCTTCTCCCTCCTCACACAAGATTATGCTGATCAGATCCGAAACTTGCAGAAGATAAAAGAGAAGCTTGAAAATGCGTTAGAAAAGCATCAGGATTGTACGTACTTTTCTTTTTCCTTTTTTTTTTTCCTTTCTAAGTTGGAAATGGTCATGGTTGGAAGGAAGCGGGTTAGACGGGCAGATGTTTGATCGTTTCCTTTCAAAGCGCGCACCTCGAGGCTGTGAGGAATTAGAACACGAGTTCTTGCCTTGGTTGCTGGGTAAAAAGCAGCAGTCGTGTGTTGGCTGTTGAGCAGAGTAGTTGTTACGCTCCTTTTGCCAATCTCGGAGCTAACGTGCAGGAGAGAGGTTTCTGAAACCTCCAGCTTTGCTCCAGTCCAGTGGGGAGCAGTGCTTCTACCTTCTGTTGGCTCTGGCGTTTGTCCAGCGTGCGAGCAGCCTGAGGTGAGAGGTGGCACAGCGCTAGAGCTAGAGTCAGGACGGGGCTAATGACTTGCAGAGGCAGCTCTGTACGGTTCTAAATAACTGACAGAAAACCAAGAAGCCGTTTCAGAGATGGGTTCTTAATCCAGCTGGTGATTCTCTGTTGGCAGCCTCCATGAAGAAGTTCCAGGAGCAGAACGAAGCTCACCAGGCCAGCCGAGCCAAGATGGCTGAAGGGATGGCTCTGGCCCTGGAGAAGAAGGACCAGGTAACGGAGCTCGAGCAGCAAAGCTGTGGCTGCCTGCAGAGACCCGAGCGCGTGGCCGGGGTGTTTTGAGCAGGTGTCACCATGAATTAAAACAGCTGTTTGGTTTCTGTGCGCTTAGAGCGCCGGCCCTGGGGAAAGAGGGAGTATCGAGTTCTCAGGACGTGTTATTATTCAGACTGCTCTTACTGTTTTTGAAAAGAGCCCACAACAGTTTCTAACGACAGGTTAAGCTTGTGTTTGGTAAGATTCGTTTGCAGCAGACCTGTTGTCACTTCTATTTAAGTTTTTTTTCTTGTTTTTCTGCTTTCTTGTTCAGGAGTGGATGGAGAAGCTGGGTCAAGTTGAGAAGGTAATTAACCTTTGGATTTTGGGGGATATTTTTTTTACGTGTCGATGCCTGCACGCTTCCTACGGCTCAGCTCTGTTAGAGTTTTTTATTATTTGATCTTTGTTCAGTGGGAGAGGCCGAACATTTGCCTTCGTTACCAGCCCCAAGGCTTCAGGACATATGGCTAGAATTATTTTTCAGTGGGATAGTAAAGAATGATGGGTTGCAATGAGAACGATCTGCTTCTGTAAGGTGGAACAAGAGTTTATTGCCGAGGAGGCAGCTGGGATGCAGAAGGAGGTAGTGACTTCGCCTTGCACTGGGTCATCTGCTTCATAAAATAAATGAAACCATGTGGTAGGGATTTTTCAAGCATCAGAGACCCTCATGGCTGCAAGACCAGATTCCTTTCCTAGAGAGTTTAACTAAACTCCCATTGACTTGAAAGGAGCATATAGATATTCTTGGATCCCTTTTGTTTTTGTTGGTTTATCAGGAAAAAAAAATGCTCGAGACACAGTTGCAAGACATGAGGGAGCAGAGTTTGAACCTTTTTCAAAAAAGAGACGAGATCGATGAACTGGAGGGCTTCCAGCAGCAGGAAATGGCCAAGGTTAAACACATGGTAAGATTATTTCAAACTTCTCTTTTTTCTTTCTTAACACTTCTGTTGGATTACCAAGTTAGCGGTAGCTCTGCATTAGTTTTTTAGCCTTTACGCTTGCATACAGTCTTGGTCAGTGTCAGATCCCTACAGTAGGTACCTGCCTACAGTATTGCATCGTTGATTGCAGCTGTGGCTTCTCTGGGAGTTGTTTGTTTATCTCATTTAACTCACCTTGCAACATAATAGAAAAGGCAAGTTTAAATGAGAAGGCTTTATCAGTGTTACTGGGTCATCTCTTCCATCCAAGATAATGTTCTAATATTCAGCTTTTGAAAAAGGAAGAATCTCTGAGCAGAACAGAGCAGGAGCTAGAGGAGTCCACTCGAGAGCTAACCCGCACTAAAGAGCTGCTTCAGGATGCAAGAGCTGAGTCATCAGGCCTCAGGAAAGATCTCCAGGAGTTGCAGCAGCAATTCTCAGAGCTACAGGGGCAGAGGTATGGACGGACGTGATGTTCCAGGAGGAGCTGTGGCTCCTTTCCCTTCTTTGTTCTTCTACTTCATGCCTGGTTCTCTCTGTTTGGAAAGGTTTAGATGTGCAGTGAGTGGACTGAATAGTTGTTCCTGGTGTGCTGATGAGAATGTAAATGCCAAGTTCGTATTTCTTTTCAAGCCAGTTAAAGTCGTAGTTGTTTAGGGGTTTGTAAGCTTGTTACGATTGCTTGCTTTCATGGTTTGAATGCTTGACTGGAAAATGTATAATCAAGCAGTGGCTGGTTTTAGTAAAAGAAAATCTTGTTGTTGCTTAGTCCGTTTTCATAAGCAACAGAAAATCTGCTAAAGATTATTTTTCTGGAACGGTGTGTCACCTCTCTTTGTTCTCTTTCCGTGAAGAGATGAACTGATGACAACTGAGACAAATGCAGAAAATAAGATCACTGCTCTGGAGTTAAGAGAGCAGGAGCTACAAACTGTCATTCAGCAGCTCTCTGTAGACTTGCAAAATGTAAGTTTGGGTTAAGCGAGCTGTGATTCAAAGAGCTCCTTGTCTGCAGAAGTTAGAATAGATACCAGTGATGTGTTCTTGGAAGTCTAAGTTTCAAAGCAAGTAATTTCTCAAATTTTTTTAGGCTCGAGTTGCTGCTTCGGGATGTGAGAAGAGACTGGAAACGTTACAGGTGGAGCATGAGTCTCTGAAGGTGGAATATGAGCAACACAAGGAAAAGGTTAAGTGTTTTCAGTTGTCTTGGCTGGTGTAAAGGTGTACATCTGTGTAATGCGCTGTGAGCTTGAAATTTGGTGTCTTGAAAGTGTTCTAGGGTCATACTGTCTTTTTTTAGTAGGACTTTCCTCTTTCTAATGGCACTTTTAAAAGTCAAACCACAATGGATCAGCTGAAAGCTTCGCTACAAAACGGACTCTGTGATTTCCTGTTCTCACAGATGACTTTTGAATTTGCTGAGAGAAGTAAACTTACTGAACAGCTGCAGGAAAAAGTGTCTTCCTTGGAAAAAAAGCTGGAAAGAAATCTTTCAGGGGATGAACATGTGCAGGAGCTACTCAAAGAGGTAATTATACATTTATAGACTGCTTCAAAGTGCAATCTGAGGTGATTGGACGTGGTCTATGGGAGTCCTGTGCAGCAGCATCAAACTTGCTGGCTCCGACAGCAAAGCTGTATCGCACATCAGAATAACTGTTCCATTTTACTTTGACCTTATTCATGCAATAAAAAGAAAAATCTTAATTAAAACACTCACCTTATCTCTCTGTCCATCTTTCCTCCTGTTCTTCATCTCAACGTAATCGTCAGAAAGCTGCTCTTGAGCAGAAACTGGATGAAACCAGGCAGCAGGCCCTAACAGACAGAACACATCACAGTGAGACTGTGAACCGGTTGGAAGGACAGGTAAGTAAGTTGTTGTTTCACTACAAATTCCTGCTGTTTCCAACCTCTCTATGCCCTGTACCGCCTCCCCTCACTGCACTTGTGCTCTCAGCCAAAGGGGAGGCCACGTGTCACATTCAGTCTTGAAAGGAATATTGATCAATGTGTCTGGTCATCTCCCCACTTTTGATGGTGGAGAAGGGTCTAGAGGTTACAAAGCTGAAGATTTCATGTGTGTCTTCTCTATCCTAAGAAACAAATGGACAAGGAGTTTAATGTATGGTTATATTTTAGAATAAGGAGCTGGAACAAAAACTGCAGATTGCAACAGAGACATTGGAAAAGAGCAAAGAAGCAGCTGCCGAGCAGGATCTGAAGATCCAGAAGTTGGTGAGTACCCTGTGTGATATTTCACTGATCAGTAGCAGATCAGTCTTCAGCATCTCGAGGCACTCACTTCTCTGTGTGTTTTGTTACTGCCGTGTTTTCATGCTGTTTGTCTCCTAAACTCGTGTCTGTCTATGAGTGCATGATGCTGCTGCATCAGTGTTGCTTCCATTTGAGTGTATGTCTCATGGAATAATATCTGATCCTTGTCACAACTTCAAAATACCTTTTATTAACAAAATGTCCTCTATTTCTCTTAAGCAGACCAATCTAGAGGATGAGAGAAGTAAACTACAGCAACAGATTTTAAGTGACAAACACCAGTACGATCAGAAAGTTACTGAGTTGGAGTCTCAAATTGCTGCTCTTGAAACAGCTCGGGAGTTTGATAGAACAGCTGCTCAGCACAGGATCGTGAGTACAGAAAGTGTTTGGTGGGCCATGGGAATCTTCACAGAGAGATTTTAACACCTACAAATGAGAGTAGACCTTGCATGTTGCCTGAGTGTTCTTCCAGCATTCTTAGCATTATAATAGAAGATCTCATACATTGAGAAGCTAAATATGAACAAAACATTCAATGTGTTTGTTTAAACAAAGGATTAAAGTAATTGTGCTTAGTATTTAAGCAATCTTCATTTTCCAGAGCCAGTTGGAAAAGGAAAATGAAAATCTTAATGGAAGCAGAGAAGAGTATGAGAGCTCTTTAAAAAACCAGCAGTCTGAGTTGAACAGGCTGAAGGTAAGGCCCTAAGTGATGAGTGACGTTGGGTAAATACGGAGCTGAGTTTGAGGAACAGTCAATGGCAAAGCTACACCCCCAGTACTTAGAGTCACATTCAGGTTCCGTGTACTTAGAGCTGTAAATCATCTCCGGTACTCGGTAGAAATGCATTTGAGGAGCATTTCAAATGGCTGATCCTTTTCTGAAACAGAGTGCTTGGGTCTGCCTAAATCAGGCAGAAATAATGCATTCCGGTATTGTCTGGCACACAGAGCTTTTAAACCCTGTTAGCAGGAATGAATACAGAGCAGCTCAACATCAAATTCCACTCGCAGCATTCAAAGGAAAAGTTACAGTCATAAATTGGTCAGGTATTTATGGTCTTTTCACTGTGGTTTTAGACCGTCAAAGTTTTTTTTCTGGATGCTCAACTGAATAAAGATCAGTTGTAGGAAGGAGGTACTTTGTAACAGAGACTCCAAGCTATAACGTCTTTTAAACACTGGATGTGTTTGGCCTCTCACATCAGTTCTGGGTCGCTCTTAGCTGTGCCAATAGCAGCAGTGCAGTAAAACAAACAGTAACTCATTAGGAAGCATAAATTGTGGTGTACCAGAACACCCATAAATTCTAGTTAATTTGGGTTTAAAGATGAGACTGAATCGATTTTAGTTGTCTCGAGTAACCTCTGGATTACTTTTGGTTTGCAGAACGAGTTGAGCAGCAGAGAGACTGTCAGCGTTGAAATTGCCAAAGCTTTGGAAGAAACACGGAAACAGAGAGAGGAATTACAACAGCAGGTTGGTTAATACTAAATGTATTCTTTATTCTGGGACTGCTGTAGATCTGTGCTTGCTCAGCTTAGTCGTAGGTAAAAGGGGTGTGAGGGATCTGTGATCTTGCTCAGTGGCTGTTTTACAGCTGCCATCTGCTGGTGGTGAGTCTGCCTGGCCTTGTGGCACAGAGTTCGTCAGAAGCAGAGTGTGGTTTAGCTCTTTACATGGGCTTCAGTGCTGTCAGTGAGCTCAGCATTGTAGAGGTGGCACCTTCTTTGAGACTCTGGATTGATCACAGACATCTCATCTGTAGTGTTAATGCTGCAAAAACCACTTCTCCAGGGTGTTGTGTTGCCTGGCACAGAGCTCAGGCAGCTCCACCACTTGTAGATAACCAACCACTGCCCTTGTCGCTGATACAAGAATCCTTCCCACAGAAAAAAAAAAGTTCCGAACCTCTGAGGTCTGTTGAAATCATTCACTGCCCTCTTCCAGTTTTATGTTTCTAATGACTTCTGTTTGTTTGTTTGTTTGCCTGCTTTGAAGGTTTCACATTTGACCTCCTTAATAAAGGAAAAAGACCATCTGATAGAGGAAAAATGCGATGCGGTTCAAAAACAGAAGGAAGAACTAAACCAGCTCAGTCAAGGTTAGACCAAAGGAGCCAACTGCATCACAGACAGCTTGATCTGAGTACAGTCTCTAGTTCTGGGCGTGCCTGGTAGATTGTAATTATTCTACCTTTCTCTTCCATATTTGATCTATTACAACTTCCAAAATCTTGTATCCTCCAGTAACATTTGGACAGTGTCTCTATTGCATCCTTAAAAACAAGATCACTTCTTAAAATCAAAGTCTTACACTTACACACTACGGGATAACAAATCTTGCTGTACTTTTTGTGATTGGTTTTCACAAAACATGAAACAAACGATCCGGATCAAAACCTGCAGCTTCATGGCACCGCTTTAAAAGCGGGAAAGATTATTTACATTCTTAAAGAGCAGATGCAACCTGATATTCCACAGTCATACTAAAAAATGAAGTGCGATCATCTTCCTCCAGTCCCTCACCCCACTGCGTTTCTCTTGTGCATTGCCATTACTTAGAAAGGGAGCAAAACCTATCGCCTCTGGTTGCACCACTCCATGGGCTGACCGTGTGTGGGTGCCACTTGTGCTTGCAGCTCAGCCCCAAGTGTAGCTGCCCAGTCACAGCTCAACCCACACGAACTTCTGATGGGGGCTTCTAGAGCAGGTCTGATTCTGTTGGGTATTAACATCACCCTGACTCTGGCAGGCTGCTCCTTTGCTAAAACACGCACGTGAGCTTGGGGTGCTTAAATTCCATCGTCTTGCTGCCTTTACAAAGGTCAGGATTTACTGTCACTGAAACTTGCTTTGTTTGAGAAATACAATTGGAACGTCCCATTTGATTCAGCAGACTGATACTAAGCAGGTCTCTCCTTCCTCAGAGCGTGAAGCCGTCTTGCTGCAAGTGCATCAGCTGCAATCTGACATAGAAACCAGTAACAGCCAAGCGGTGGAGAGAGAAGAAACGGCAAGAAAGGAAATTGATGAGCTGAAGCTGCAGATACAGGAGCTCCTGCAGGCCAGGGAACAGGAGAAAAGCGTGAGTGCTGTTGCAAGTCCGATCTGTGCAGACTTCCCAGGACAATAAGCAGAGGGGCAAAAGCCCCCCAATCTGTCATGCCTGGTGGTGCCTGCGTGGAGCTGTTCTCTCGGACAGTTTGCTCATCACCTGAAACACCAGCCACTAATAGTTGTTCCCTGTCTTCTTTAAGAAAGCTGCTTCCCGACAGATCTGTGACTGGCTTGTGAAAGACAACCCCTTGTTTTATTTAACTCGGGAAATGTCTTGAGAGAACTATGACAAAACCAATGAGCCCCAGAAGTAACAAGCAGGTCATTGAGGGATGTAGCAAAGTAGATTTGCACCAGCGCTTTCCCATTTAAAAAAGCAACCATCACGCAAGAGCAACCACCAGAAGGGATCTGGCCGATTCGTGGGCTGCAAATGTCATGATATCTCTCCAGTTCAGTCTTGTCATTTTTATAGGTTTCAGAACTAGAGGAATCAATGGCAGCGTTGGACGACAAGCAGTTCCATTCTCCAGAAAACCCCCTGGTGGAACAGAACGGAGAGGTGGCGGCTGCAGATGTCACCCAGCTTCAGAAGGATAACAGAGAGCTGGAACAGCAAGTTGCCGAGAAGAACAAGGTGAAGTGAAACAGCAGAAAGAGCTGTTAGTATTTCCCCTTTTGATTCGGAAGCCGAATGATTGATGCTGCCCCAGCTGCAGCCTTAGAAGGACAGGCAGATCCACTTGGAATCCAGTATTTACATGTATTTTACCATTCTGAGCCCTTTTGAGTGAATTCAGGTCACTTCCCCTGTGCTGTCATGTGAAAACCCCTAAATCCTGCCAATGCCGGCTACTCATGTGTGCAGCCAGGAAGGCAAGGCGTTCAGGTTGCTGCTTCAGAGCCGTCAGCGTCATTTAGTGATTGTTTCGTGGGTCTTTCCAGATACCCGTGGGTCAGAATGTGTCCTGACAGCGAATACTGTATTAACGCTGCCCTTTGCTGTGCTTACAGGTGATAAAGCAGCTACAGCAAAGAATGGCAGAGCTCAAGAAGACCCTCCAGAAAGAGCTGGTAAGGGTTATGTTCTCTCAGTCTCTTCAGCTGGCGCTTGCCAACAGTTACTCGCACTCCTAATTGCAAAGCTTGGCTGCTGGCTCGAGGGTGATTTTTTGCCTCAGGATGTCTGCAGTTTTCTTGTGCTTGCAGGGAGATTGGTGAATCCTTAGAGTGAGGAAGTACATGATTCATGATCATTTATTGAATGGAGGTGTGACAGGTAGCCTTCACAGCTCTTGCAGTGGAGAATTTTAGCTAGAGAAGAGCTGTGTTTGGTAATCTGGGGCATTTCGTACTTCCTTGTAGAGTGAACAACTGCAGCTTGATAGCTGAACAGCAGCTGAGTAGCAGAGTTTTACCTTGGGAGTAGCACCTGCCCAGGGAAAGCTCCCCTTGTGGATACGAGCCCTGTATGTTGGCTGTCTCAGAGCCGGATCCCCTCCCAGTGCCAAGCTGGCACTCAGGCTCCAATGCACTTCTCCTTTTCTTTTTCAGAAAATAAGGCCTGACAGTGAGGTACCCGAAGTTCGTGAAAAAGCAAATTCTGAAGTGCCTACTGCTTCTGTGACTGTCACAAACAACTCCGATTTAAATGACTCCAGGGAGATAAACTTCGAATATCTTAAACATGTTGTACTAAAGTTCATGTCCTGCCGGGAATCCGAGGTAAAGCTCTGCACTTACCTTCTCTTTCTGAGTCTGTCTGTCTAGAAACTGTCCCCCCCTTACCTGCTGAGGACCCTTCTGTGCCGATTCCGTACCTCGGCACTCAAAAAGTTGTTGACTGATTGAGCACAGTGAAGCAACATAGTGAACAAGGACGTGTTTGGGAGTGTGCAGATCATGATGTACTAAATGAAAGGGAAATGGGGATTTTTAAGAGGTCTGCTCTGACTAAAATGCGTGACCCAAACCCACAGAAACCCCGTGCTGCACCGTAGCCCTGAACATAGAGCCTGAGAGCACCGTAAGCAACAAACCCCTGTGGTTTCTTTCAGGCGTTCCATCTAATTAAAGCCGTATCTGTGCTGCTGAATTTTTCACAAGAGGAAGAGAACATGCTTAAAGAAACGTTGGAGTACAAGGTAAGGGTTCTGTTCCGCTCTCACGTGATCTCTAATGGGACGCCTGGCAGACGAAATGAAAATTCTCGGGTGCTGGGAGATCAAGCAAAGGATCGTTTCCAAATGCTAGCTGCGTTCATAAATGTGACTGGTTATTAAAACGTTAGCCGATCACATCCGTGCATGTCGGAAACTGCCCATTTCAGCGAGGGAAATGGCAGCGTTCCAGCGCGTAATGTGTGTTGTGCTCTCCTGCCCTAGATGTCATGGTTTGGGTCAAAGCCATCTCCTAAAGGCAGTATCCGGCCGTCTATCTCGAGCCCGAGGACACTGTGGCCTTAAGGGAACCTGCAAACGGGCACTCAGCATCTAGCCACTTTTTTCTGTGAAAAGAACGCTGAGCACACTGAGCCGGGTGTGTCTTAATCACTGTCATTGCAGTATTTTGTACAAGAACTTTTGACACTGTTTACAAAACTAATACTGTGCAAGGAGAAACTTTCACTACAAACTGCAACACCTCTGGGCCGGATTCGGGGACCGCTGGCGCGATGGTCTCTCCGTGGAAGTCAGCTCCTTGTGCTCCTCGGTCTGGTTTCCTCGGCACCAAAGGGTAACGTTAACCTCTCCAGAGGCGGTGCTGGCGGCCCGAGCTTCCCAGCGCGCGCGGCTCTGGCGATGGTGGTTCCAGCTTCTCTTACAGAGAGCGAGAGTTGGGAAACAGGGCGCGGGGGAGCTTCCCTGTCTCGCCGTGGAAAGCAAGAGATGGAAAAGCCGGTGTTGGCAGCGCTGTGCCGCGTTGTGACGGTTTGAGAACCTTTCAAAGAACAGGAGCGGGAGCTTTAACCAAAAAAAGAAATCTGCCTTGCCTTGTTATACTGACATAACTAATAGTTGGCGTTTTTTCATATCACTGTGTAATTTAAGGTGCGTATATCCTGGCCTGCAGTCCCGAAGGCTGCGCGTTGATGATGATTATTTAATTTGAAGAGCACAACTTTAGAGTTGTCTGATTTTACTTTTCTTAAAGAAAAATAATATTTAAAATGGTCTTAATTATAGTACCTAATACTCGGTCGCCTTTAAAACTAATCTATTAGCCTGTACCGTAGGTCGTTAGCGCTGGGAAGAAGGGGGTAGCAAACCAATTGAAATTTTTAAAGCCGAATCCCAGGTATTGTAAATGCACACTGAGAATACCTTTTATTTAAAAAAATAATAAAAGAAATGATCTAGTGGCAAAGGGTGAGGAATATTGGTACTAAACACTTTGATTTTTATTATTTTTTCCTTCCAAGTCTGCTAGCAGCAGATCTCCCTAACCAGCATCTGCCTCTTTGGTTGTGGTTTTCTGTACTGCAAATACTGATGCTGAAAAGCCGTTAGGAACGTGTAGTGGGCTGCGCTTTTGAGGGCAAAATCCAGCTCTTGATGAATAAATCTTGGTTCCAGCAGCTTGCTTTCCTTCCCCCTGCAGGGGCTCACGGTGACTCTTGCCTCGCAGAGCGCAAGCAGAGTTTTGCCCGTGGTTCTTAACACCGTGATGAGAACAGGAAGCAGCCCCGAGTTTGGCTACTTAAAAATGGGACGTGTTTTCCAAAAAAACCTGACGTGTGCGTGGAATTTGAGCAGGCTGCAGTTCTGGTAGTTCTCGTACGATGAGGTTTGTGTTACTAACAATAATTTTTATGAAATATATCCAAGAAAATTCCAGCTGCCCGCCAGTGGCGCTGCGGTCACTGTTCAGGTTTTCACCTGTGCTGGATGACCTCGGTGGTGGCAGTCGGGATGTGGTGTCGGAGTTAACTCGCGTGAGCTGCTCCCCGCCTCTGGGCACCCCCCGTGCCAGGGTAAAGCCCAAGTGTCCTTCCAGGCGAGGTCAGTTACCGGAGCGGTCGGTGTGCTGCGGGTCTGTACCCGGGCTGGCCTCGCCGTACCCCAGATGCGGGTACTCGCAGGCGCCGTTACCTCGGCATAGGGGACACTCCTCAGTTTAGAGCTGGGTTGTGTTTATTCGAAGTTAAGAAAACCAGCAGGGTTTCTCTAGTACTCTAAAGCTTGTCCGAACACGAGTCTGTAGTGACCTGACCCGTGGCACTTAAGGACAGCTTAGGGCAGTTCATGGGAAGAGCACAACTCTGCTCCGATAGGAAAACAGACAATCAAAAGGTAGATTCATATCAATTGTTCCTCTACTGAAACAAAGCCGGGGCACGATAACCCTGTTGGTTTGGGAAGGTTTTATTCCCCAGGGTCTTTTTCTGCAGCCTGTCCCTCTGCCCTGGCCTGTTTCCATGGGACGTGGGGACAGGACTCCCTCCGCTCCCTCCACGCCTGCTGAAGGACTAATCGGTTTATGTTGATCCTGGCTTGAAAGGTCACTGCTGAGCGGCAAAAAAAGCGGCCCAGGCAGCCTGGAATAGAGGGTGACAAAATCTTGGATTATACGTTCGCTAACACAACTCCTGAGATCCCAAAGCTCACACAGGATCAACTGACCCTTACCTAGTTCTGAAGTGTTGAATTCCCTTCAGCTGTCAGAGCAAGAGTGGTGTGTGTCCATCTGTTAACAGCTCATGCACTTTCCCCGGGGTCAGACCAGCGGCGTGCGTCAGCCTTTCTCTGGCCATCGGGTGTCTTTCCTTCTCTGCTGTAAATACGGATTGTATTATGAAACACTATGAAATTTGTGGTGCAATACATTTTGGATCGAACCCTAATCTTGATTCCTTTCTCTTCATAGTTGTGCTTACCACCTCTCCTGGGATGCTGTAGCTATTTAGAGATTGAGAGAGTTAAAGCATGAACCAAACCCCCGCTTCTGCCCGGGGTGAGGAGGGGAGTCAGCCAGGGGACTGAGGCCTCCTTTTGTCACTGGGAGCTGTGCCAAGATTGGGGCAGAGTTGCTCCTGCCTCTCAAATCAGCCCTCACTGAGGGCAGCTGCTGCTGCTACGCTTTTAGCAGCTGATGAAAACAAGGACTGGAGGGGGCAGGGTGTCCCTGAGCGGCGAGCACAGCTCCTCTGTGCCAGCAGGAAAGATCCTGGCTGGCCGGTGCCCCTGCCAGCCTCCTGGCATGCACTGGCCGAGCCTGAGGGATGCTCTGTGGCCTCAGCCCTTGCCAAGGCTGCTGGAGCAGTGCTGGCTGCAGAGGTGTCCCTCTGTCTGGAGGAACCCAGGATTAAGCCTCTGTGCGTCCTGACTCGGAGGAGGCAGCTCCTTTGCTGTCCTTCAGCTCTTCGGGAGGTGACCAGGACATCAAGAATAAGCTTGGAAGTACGTTCCTGACTTTGTAGGAGGGACAGGAATATAAAACCCCAACCATGGGTGATTATCTGTTATAGTCACTGCATCTTAGCTGAGCTCGGTCTCGCTCCCTGCAGCCGGCACAGGACAAATTGTGTGACCAGCTGGAGTTCAGAGCATTCAGGCAAAGCTGGACACAGCTCAGAGCCGGCCCAGCGCTCGCCTGCTTTGGAGTAAGCGTCAGGCTTGGGATTTAGCAAAAAATCAATGACTTAACTCGTGATCCAAGAACTTTATTGATGCAGCAGGCACTTCACATTGAAACCAACCCCCTAATCCAACCAGTCCTTCGACCACACGCACGAAACCGCCCCTCTAATAAACGTGTCCCGCCGCTGAGCTGTGGGGACCTCGCGCCCGCCAAGGACATCGCCACCTCTGCGCTCAGCCGTGCACGCAGGAGCTCTCGCCACCCTTCGCCGCAGCAGCCGCAAATCCCCGTTCCCTGGCAGCAGCGGGAGGCAGGAGCCTTCTCTGCCTCTAAAGGAGGGAGCAGGAGGGCGGCGCAGCTCCCGCCCGGGATAGTCGGGGTACGCGGGAATACCTGAGCTCTTCCCGCAGCGCTAAGGTTAGAAGCATTCCAAGAGGAGGTTTCCGTAGGATTTCAGTAGATTGCAACCTAAGGGTGGACCGGTGTCAGTTCAGCTAATTCCGTCTTCTGAGTCCGAAACCAATCGTCGTCTTGGTTCAACTTAAACAGTCTTTTAAACAGTCTTTCTCGCTGTGAGAACTCTTACTATGGAGCCTAGGCCACCTACCGCCAACGCCTGTGGGACGGGAAAAGGAGAGAGGTTACACAGAGCGACGGCACCTTAACGGAGCAAGAAAGTGTTAAATACCAGAGGAATCCACGGCTCTTTACCGAGAACTTACGTCCCAGGGCTTGGGCTGTTCCACCTCGTTCTGCCCCTTTTTTGCTCTCAAATCTTTAAAACAGGATTTGGGAAAACCTACTTGTTTTTCTCTAGAACACGCAGACCTCAGCTCGGGTCCTCGCTTGGGACGTGGGTAAAATAAATAAAGATCAAAGGGATCAGGGACTCAAAGTGCTGCAGTACAGATACTCTGTAGGTGTTCTCCTGCCGCAGGAACCAAGGGGCGGACCAGACCCAAATACAGTCTGAAGGGAAAACAACATTACTCCAAAACGCCAACATTCGTCTGGGTCTGGAGGAGGACTCGGGTGTCTCAGCTGCCCTGTCCCTGGGTGGGGAAGGAGGAAGGGCCTGTGCCAGTTTCGCTGGAATCCCTCAGCGTAAGGGACTCGTCCTGCTAAAGTCTAGAAGGAGGAGGAAGCGATTATGCAAAACCAAACATCCAAGCTGACGGCTTCAGGTGGGGCGTGTTTGCTTTGCAGACGTCATTCAAACGCGGCCCGGCGGGTGCTGCAGCGCGTGGAGCGAGAGCAAGGCTCGCGGCAGAGCCACGGAGCCGCTCACCGTCGGCAGGAGCAGAACCTGCACGCGCCACACGCACGCAGATGCTCCCGAGCTACCTGAGCTGACATCCCCAGCCCTTCTCGAGGACAGGCCGGTACTGCCACCGAGTGCCACACGTCTTACCAGTGCTGCCAGAGAGCAGAGCCCAGCCCTGCCCAGCCTGCTCCAGACCCGCCTTGCTCCGCAGAGCAGGGCGAGACGCTTCACGTGTGCCTACGTGCGCAGGGCAGGGTGTTGTGTAACGTCACACCCTGGGAGCGCCACCCACGGGGGCCTGGAAACAGTCTCCAGTGGAAGCAACAGAAAAAGAGAAAAAAAAATCAAGCACCGACATGTTCTTTGCCGTCCTGAGGAATTCCCTCAGGAATTCCCTCCTCTCCTGTCGAGGTTCCACAAAGTGGAGACGGCTGCCGATGGCCAGAGTCGCTCCACACGAGCGCTGCCTCACTGCATCACAGGACAAACGCTGCACACGCGACACTGGTGGGTGGCACGGCTGGGGGCAGCGCCAGGGAGCTGCAGCATTCCTAGGATCTCCATCCTGGGAGGAGCAGCGCCAGCCAGGGAAGGTTCCACGGGACTCCTGCCCCGTGGGGACAGAGGCTCCAGCAGCTGCTCCACAGGCCTCGAGAAGGGTCGTTCAGCTCCTGCCCAGCCTGCCTCACAACGGGCGCTTCACAGAAACACGAGAGGACCCCTCCAGACCCCAGCGGGAGGTCTCAGCAGCCTGTGCTGCGCAAGCCGAAGGCGTTTGCTAAATCCCGTCGGTGAGCTGTGACACACTCGCTGCTCAGCTGACGGAAACCGCCCGGCCCGAGCCAGCCCGAGCAGCCCGGGATGAGCAGTGAGCCGCGCAGGAACGCTGCCAGCTACGCCCATCCCCGCCCACACCTGCCCTCCCGGCTCCTCGTCCTCGGCGGGGCTGCCGCACCCACCGGACGCCGATGACGGCGCAGCTCCTCCAGCAGATGAGTCCCCGCTCCGCGCTGGCGGAGGGTGAGCGGAGCCGGGCAAAGGCGGCTGCAGCCCGAGCTCAGGGTGAGACAGTCGGAGCTCAGCCCCAGCCCAGCCCCAGCCCAGCCCCAGCCCAGCCCCAGCCCAGCCCCAGTCCAGCTCCTGCGCTGCCCGAGGACGAGCCCCCGACATCGGCAGCTTCTCGCGGGGGCTCCGGCGACAGCCCCGGCGCTGCCCCCGCGCCGCACCGACCCCCCGTACCTTCTCGTGCCACTGCAGCAAGATCGCGCTGCTGTTTTCCGTCGGCTTCTCGAACCCTTTATAAATGTACTTCATTAACAAGTCCACGCCGTTCCTGTCTAAGGAGTTCACCGCTTGCTCGATTTCGCTGCTCTTAAAGGACGTGAGGACCTTGAGCACGGTTCCCTGGGCCTGCTCCTGCCGGGACAAGAGCGGAGGGTGAGCCGGGGGCTCCGTGGGGGTCCCGGTACCGGCCAAGGGACCCCGGGATCGCCGAGCACCGGGAGCTGCGGGGGGCTGCGCGGCCCCTCAGTGCAGCCCCTCATTGCGGCCCGTTCCCGTTCCCGGTGCCGTTCCCGGTGCCGGTGCCGGTACCTTCATGGCCGGGTTCTTGCTGTTGGCCGGGTGGCTCCGGAGCGCGGCGTGGAACGCCCGAAGCGCGTCCCCTGTGCGGGGGGTCAAGGACTCAAACGGGGCAATCCCGGGGAGATCCCGGGACAGATCCTGGGACAAATCCCAGAGCAGATCCCGGAGCAGATCCCGTGTCAGTCCCGTGTCAGTCCCGGGCCAGGTCCCCGCCACCCCCGGTGCCCAAAGGATATTGTCTCAGCAGCGCCTCCACCTCCGGTGCCGCGTCGGGCCCCGCCGCCGCCGCCGCCTCCTCGGGCTCCTCCACGAACCGGTTCTCGTCGTACTGGTCGATGTCGAGGCGGCGGAACCGGGAGGAGAGGGTGCTCCGAGCCATCCCGCCCCCAGCCCCACCGGAACGGCCCGGCCGGACCCGCCCCCGGCCCCCGGAACCGGAACGGGCGGGGCACGGCCGGGCCCTCCCCCGGTGTCAGGCCCTCCTCTCCCCCGGTGCCTCCCCCGCCCCCCCCGCCGCACAGATCAGGCCGAGGCTCGGCAGGAACCAGCACAAGAGTTTAATGTACAAACCCGGGAGCGTCCCCACCCCGAACCAACCCAATAAAAACCGGGGCGGCGGCAGGAGCGGCTCTGCCCGCCCGGGGCTGCAGCTCCTGGGGCCAGTCCCGCTCCCGGGGCTGCAGCTCCCGGGGCCGCCCGGAGACTTTGCTGCTGAAATCCCATCCGACTCCCCCCATCCCATCCCAACATCTCAGCCAGAGCCGGGGGAGCCACATGCAGGGGGATCAGCGCCAAGGACGGGGTACAGATACCCGAAACGGATCGAGGGAAGGGAGGGAGGGAAGGGTTGCTACAGACACCGTAATGCACAAGGAATTCCGATAATTTAAAAATTAAAAAAAGGCAAGAGGCAGCATTTCAGCAGCAAAGTGCTCAATAAAAAGTGTATTGTCGAGGGGCAGTACAAGAGGAAGGGGGTGGCAGGCGAGGGGGGCTCAGAGGAAGTACGGCGTGGTTGTCCGAGGAGGAATGACACGTTCAGAGTCTGGAACGGCGCGGAATAACTTTGGTTCTCGTGTATTTACATCCTTAAAGACCATGATGGACGCGATGTTTCCGCAGCGGTAGCAGTAGTTGGGAGCGGACCATACCGTGACCAGCTTCTCGTCAAACATGAACTTGTAGCCCTCGTGAACGAGCTGGTGCGCCCTGCAGATCAGCTTCAGGTTGTTGATGTGGACGAACTGCGAAGGGAAAAGGAAGGTCGGTTTGCTCGGAGCAGCCCCAGGGCTCTGCTCAGCGAGCCCAGAGCAACGAGGTCCCGACCCGGGGAGACTGAGACTGGAGAGCAGGAGGAAGCCCTGAGCTCTGCAGGGAAGCTGTGGATGCCCAACCCTGGAGCGCTCAGGGCCAGGCTGGCCGGGGTTTGGAGCGACCTGCTCCCGGGGCAGGTGTCCCAGCCACGGCAGAGGGGCTGGGCCTGTAAGGTCCCTTCCAACCCAAACCGTTCTGTGGCTCTATGAAAAAATTCAGTCAAGAATTGTTAATAAAAATGGTGTTTCTTTCTCCTAAGCCCTTGGAAAAGCGCTCGACACGACACCTGCTCCAAGCAAGGTCAGTGCAACCACCCGTGTCAGGTGTGTCGGTGCTTTTTAGCTTTTTAAGCTCCAGTGGCTCATTTTTGCCATGATTTAACAAGGAAAGTTCCTCCCTCGGTCCGCAAATACCAAACGGAGCCGAGCAGCTCCTCCCGCCCCGGCCCGCGCCACACGACAGCACCATTACCTCGTTGGTCACCTTGGCGCCGAAGAGCCAGCCCGCCCCGCGCGGGCTGATCGCCCACGTGTCCACGTCCTCGGGGTCAGACCACACGAGGTCACAGAAGGCGCCTTTGTGGGGAATCTCCTGATTACGTTCAATGGTTCGAATCTGATCAAGTGTCTTGATGTCTGGGGAGAGGCCGCCGTGCACGCACAGGATCTGCTCGTCTATCAGCTGCAGGAGCAAAGGCACACGGGTCAAACACTCGGGGTGTTCGCCCCTCCCGGGATGACCCTAAAGGTCCCCGCCCGCGGCAGCCCCTCCCCGTGACACTCACAGCCGCTATCGTCAGCATGTCGAAGACTTTGGTGCAGTATCTCCAGGCGTTCGCGTTTCCGTATTTGGTTTGGCACTCGTCTGTCGAGCGGAGAAACGGGTCAGAAGGAATCGGAGAGAGGTCAGAGGCAAACGCCGCCCGCAGAGCTCGAGGCCTGCCGGGAGCAGCAGCTGCCCCGGGACCCTCCTGGGGGACCCTCCCGGGGGCTCGGGGCAGCTGCCGGTGAGCGGCACCGCGCACGCCGCAGCCGGGACACTGCCGGTTATCCAGAGACGTTGCTCTCTGCGGCTGCTGTAAGAGACTTCCCAGGTTTTACCCAAGCCTCGCACAACAACAAAGAGTTTCCGAGCAGTTCAATTCCCTCCGTTTTTCTGCTCTGCTGATTGTTTCTCTCCAGCGGCCCTTCCCCGGCTCCTCGCTGCCGGCAAGAAACGATCCCGCAGCAGACGCCGATTCCCAGTTACAGCAGAACTCCAGGGGAGTTGCAGCAACTCCGGGAGTTTGAGCCGCTCACCGCAAGGTGCCGAAGCACCTTCTGTAGAAACGTATCACGGAGCGGTTTGGGGGGGAAGGGACCCTCCGGTTCCAACCCCCTGCCCAGCAGGGCCTCTCCCGCTGCTGCTCGGGCTCTGCCTCCCTCTGAAACTGATGTGGCACCAGAAACCAAACAGAAAACCCAGACGCCGAGGAAAAGAGCAGCAGGATCCGGACCAGAACGCGCTCCGCTTCACCAACGCAACGGTGGCGTTAACAACGGATGTTATTCAAGTCGCTTGGTGCGGCGCTGCAGCCGCACGCGCTCACGAGACGCTCCCCCCTTCAGGAACCCCCCGGCCACAGACTCACCGTAGAATCCGTACACTTGTGTGATCTGCCGGCTCTCGTGGTTGCCGCGCAGCAGCGTGATGCGGTCCGGCCACTTGGCTTTCAGCGCGAGCAGGTAAGTGAAGGTCTCGAGGCTGTAGTAGCCTCGGTCTACAAAGTCACCCTGCAAGTCAGAGAGGCGTCGGTGAGCGGAGACACAGGCGGGGGGAGGCGCAGAGAGACGCGTCTGCTCAAGGGCGCCGGGGCTGGAGGAGCAGCCGGGCGGGGAAGGGCCGTGGGGCTCTGCTCGGATCCACGAGGGCACGTTCCGGGGTCCCTTGGGGCGTCGGGCTGGGCACCGCTCCTGGCGCAGCCCTGGGGACGCCCTGGCCAAGGCAGGAGGTGCTGCCGCCACGCCGGGCACCGGCTGCTCCTCCTGTGCCCTGGCTCAGCCCTGGCACGGCCCCAGCACAGCCCCGGCTCGGCTTTAACCAGACCCTGACCCCCGGCAGCGACCGCACAGCCCGAGCCAAGCCCCGGCACGGGCTGGGCCGGGACTCGGGCGCAGCCGCTCCCAGGGCAGCGCCGCACGCACCATGAAGATGTAGTTGGTGTCGGGGACCTGCCCGCCGGTCCGGAACAGCTCGCACAGGTCGTAGAACTGCGGGGAGAAGCCGAGGCGACGGTGAGGCTGCGCCTGCCGCTGGCACCGGCACCGGGCAGCACGTATGGGTACTGGCACCGGGCACCAGGTACCGGCACCAGCACTGAGTACCGGGCACCAGGTACCGGCACCGGGCACCAGGTACTGGCACCGACACCAGGTATCGGCACCAGACACCGGCACCGGGCACGGTCCGGGCGCCGTTACCTGCCCGTGGATGTCGCCGCAGACGGTGACGGGCGTGGAGACCGGCTGGACATTGGACTCCTCGAGCAGCAGGTCACAGACATAGTCGCAGAGGCGCTGCGGGAGAGGAGCGGGTGAGCCCCGGGGGAGCCCCGGTCCTGTCTCTGTCCCTGCCCCTGCCTCTGCCCCGGTGCCGGTCCCGGCCCGGTCCCGGTGCCGGTGCCGCCCCCCCGCCCCGGGCCGCACCTTGAGGTCGTTCTCGGGCAGGTACTTGCAGAGCCGCGCGATCTCCACGTACTTGTCCAGGTCCAGCGGCGCCATTTTGGCTCGGCGGCGGCTCGGGACCGGAAGCGGGACTCGGCCACTTCCGGCGGCGGCTGCGCGCGACGCCGCCGGGCCCGACG
>WEIS01076632.1:0-26122 GCA_013389965.1 Todus mexicanus | reverse complement strand
GGGGACAGTTTTAAGGCATGCTGCTAGTGCATCTGAGATACGGGTGTTGAATGTGCTGGGTTACTACAATTCCCCAGCACTATTAACTACTGCATATTTCTCTGTTGGATGAGTTTTATATTTTGCAATAAAAACCACAGACTGCAGCACACCCACTGCGTGTGTCACAGAGCTGAAGTTAAATTCACTCTGCGTGTGGCTTCACTTGCGAGATTTCCGCTTCTTCTTGAATGAAACCTCCCCAATCCAACCACAACAAACACAAAGAAACATCCCATCTTCTAGAAAGACAAAAGGGTTTTTAATTACATCAGGATCGCTGCCAAATCTCAGACATTAAGAGGGACTGAAAGAGCTGGTTCTGTAAGTCACCAGCCAAGTTTATCAGCTATAACCATCTCTTTCTGGGAGTAAGAAGTTGGTGCCGAGTGCTAGCGATGCACAGGTGAGTATAAAATGGAGGGAGAAACAACAGGAAAACGTGTTTTATAAGATCACTAAATGTCATCTAAATGACAGGAGGAAAAACCACTACTCCCTATGAGTGGTAACAACTGAAATACAAGATGACGATTGACTAGGGCCCCCAAATCTCTGGAGGGAAAGCAATACAACTTCTTTAAAAATTGAGGTACATTTGATTACCTACCCAGTTTATTAGATTAGCTGTAAAACCCTCTTAATTCTCCAGACATCAGTGCATTTGAATTTGAGACTTCATTTTAGTGCCTTTAACATTTCTCCCTTTCCTCAAAGCAGTTCTTTTCCTGCAACTTGATGGATTACTTGGTCGTCTGGCTACAAGACTAAAGAGGACACCACGCATCATTTAGAGGGGGGAAGGCAGGCGTGGTGGCAGGGAGAACTCCTGAAACTGCAGAAGTAGCCAGGGCAGAAACAGAATGCCTGCTTCAAAACAGCCCTTGAAGCCTGTGTGAAGTGAGTTCAAGAGAAAACCAAAGAAATCCAAACTAGAAATCAAAACCCTCTACCACATCCACAGTCTCCTAGCAAAGTTATTGCCAATCCATAACCCCAGCCCTGCTCTGGTCAATTCCTTGCTCCAAACACAGAACCAATTGACAAACTCAGCTGGGCTACTATGCTGATTACTTACACTTGCTTCATGAACTGAATTCCACACCTTCAAGAACCAGCTTGTCGACTGTTTTAGGAAGTTTAAAAGGGGAATGCAATTTTTGTAGGTCTAGTCCCATCTCAACGGAGTATTCTATTCTACTATTTCTAACTTCTTTTTAGCTGACCTTCACTAAGTTTAAATGTTCGGACTGAAGATAGGACTTTTTACCTTTTGCGCTTTGATGGGTCCTGCCCGAGGTTGTTTCTGTCTTTGCTCTTTCGGTTCCGGCAGCTTGTCCGTCGACTTCTCAGAAAGCACAGGGCCAACTTCATTGTCACTGCCACTGGAAGCTGGGGCTCCAAACTGAATAGTTTCTATACCAAGCTCACCTTCTTGCCCAGGCTTTGTCCCCTAGTTAAAAGGTAAACGTTTAAGGCAAAATGCAGCTAGTTCAGAAAAGAGCACAAAATATGCTCAGCTGAAAACCACGTTTACCTTCTGTCAGCAAAAGTGTTCTTTGCAAAACAAATTTGCAAGAGTAAACAATGTATGAATGTACACTTCCTCCTCCTCAAGTTCCTGCTATTTATACAAGCTCAAGAGTAAGAAAAAAAACCCCAACCAGTGTAGAAATATGTAAACAAAATCCAGATGATGAACTGGTAGAGAAGGAGGAGAGGGACAAGTGCAATACCAAAGTTTCTAGAGTCAGGTTCGTAACATTCTCATGAAAGTTCAATATTAATGTTCAATTCAAGGGGAACAATAAGAAATTAAAGATTTCCAGATCTTCTTATGCAGTTAAAATGGTCTCCTAGTAGAGTTCAGCTACATTCTTACAGCTTAAAACAATAAAGTCAGCCAAAAACCCCCAAACCACAAGACTTTAAATGTAAAATTAAGGGCTGCGCAAATTCCATGGAATAAGTAGAGCTAATATAGCTAGAAAACACCTACTGCTTTGGGGATCTGTGATTTAAGAAGGGACGTGCAGTTCTTTGGAGACACCCTGTTTGCGTCCACATCACTTAACCCTTCGCAAGTGTTCACACGCAAACCAGGCAACAGTTTTACTTTAAAAACGCACTGAGTAACAGCTATCAATAGAATTTGTGAATGGCTGCATTTCTCTTAAGAGAACAGTTTTCCCCACGCTGCAATCATAAAGGCACTCGCCTGTATCCTGTGCTTCTGCACCATCTCCTGAATGCGTGGAATTCTGCACATACTACGTGCACGCCCGAATAAATGGATCATCTGGAGCAGTCCCAACGAGATATAATTTAAGTAAGCTTCAAATACTGCTAGCCTTCTTCCCTTCACTCTTACCTCTGGAGATGTAGCTGAACCAAAAGATGTCAAAGGCTTGTTCCAAGCACTGACCGAAGGTGGCTGAGGCGGGCTAATGGGTCCCACTGGCAATTAAGATAAGAGAGTTCAAAAAAAAATAAAACAAATTGCTAAATGTATTTGGCTAAAATTAGCAATTGTCCAAGAATTACATTATAAATGTCTTGATTAAACCGGCTTTGGTTAAGAAACTGCTCATCTATTCAGCAGTTAAACAATATGCTACCTACTTAGCTAATTTCAAGTGAGGCAACCATCATGTGTTTGGAAGCATGACCAAGCCCGACACAACACAGATTCCTGATAGCTGCTCATTCATAGTGAATGAAGAACATGACAACGACGTAAAATACCAACCAAGTAATATCATAGTGCAAAAACCCCTCTTTTCTGAGGTATTCAGAGGTTACAACACCACGTTTGGGAATGCTGCCCTTGATTCCCTGTGCAAAATACATTTACAGCTACAAATGAGACATCAACAGAGCCAGCAATCGATCAGCATTCTTCAACCATACCATCTGCTGCCCACCCCGAAACCAAAAGGCACCACTTACATTTTTTGGAGATCTCATTTAGAACTGCTGTAGGAGGCACCTTGTTTTCCCATAATTCAGCTCCTAGACCGTTGTGAGTCTGGGCGTTTTGCAGAACTTTGCCTGACACCGGGTACTCCGTGCTGGCTGTCCCTCCTGCAGCCTGGTTTTGGGGCTGAACAGAAGAAGGTGGCTGTGGCTGACCTGGAGACTGCGCTGTACACGGAGGCTGTGCCTGAGCTTGTGCCTGCTGGGCAGCTGCGGCTGCTGCTTGTTGCTGCTGCTTCTTGGCGAATCTGGGTGGGAGCTTGGAGTTCTGACCTCGGCCTTTTTCGCTTGATCCTTTTTTGGTCCAAACCTGTAAGAAGAAGTGAAAGGTTATTCATACAGTTGATAGCCTCTAGGGACAAACAATTGTACACTGCATAGCAGCAAAACGCAAGCTGGTTAAGCTGGTCTTGAAGTAAGTTTTTGTTAGGGGTATTTAACCGCAGAAACAATGATTTGTTTCCATCAATTTTCATCAGTTTTCCTCTTGGAATCAACTGATATACAAGCAATAGCACCTATCTTTATCACGCTATGAAAAATGGTGTTTCCAGTTTGCCAATTCCACCTGCCAGACAATGCCCAAACAGGAAGTACAGAATCCTGAGATGACTAAGGGAAAATGAACCTCATTTACTAATTCTGAACAATTTAATATTAATAGAGCTATGCAGTCACAGGGGGAAAATATAGCTTCTTGGGAAGGATGATTCTGCACACTTCACACCACTCTCAGCACTGCAAGGAACTCTTGCCCACTATAAATGCTGGTCCTGTACCTGCACTGTTTGTTCTTCCTTCTTTCTGCGCTCCTCATCTTGCAAGCGTTTTTGTTGCTTCTTAGACACCACTTCTGTGAAACCATCATCATTCAAGTTAGATTGGGAGTCTTCAACTACTGTCACTTCAGGGTGATCATCAATGATCACAACACCTATAGAAAAAGGAAAGGTATAGATGCTGCTGTTTGAACAGCTTCAGATGTAGGGCACCAAGGCAAAATCTGCTTCAGAGTGGAAGCAGTTTCCCGACAGGCACAGATGGTGGCCCTGATTCAAGGTAAGCTTCTGCTCACCACGTGCTTTGCTCTTGAGTTTGAAGACAAAGGGTTAATTTTTAAGAACCCAAAAACTGGAGGGTCCCAGATGAGACTGACTCTCCAGGAAGAATTAATTCCCCAATATTAGCTGTAAGTTTTGCAGTGATATGCCTTTGCTTATGAAGGTTAAGCAAATTATTAGTCTGGTGGAAAATGGTCTGATTGACCGAGTCAAGATTAGGTGACAGAGCAAAAGTTTTATCTATACATTAAAACCACGCTGTGATTTGCCACCGTTGAGAGGCACGCACGTTGTTAATTCGATATGACAAAGTTCACAATGACTCAAGTTCACAATGATTGAGGGGTTTTTTGCTTTTATGTTTTATTTTTTTAATCACCTTTCCTTTTTTTTGGTAAATTTTCAAACATGTAGCTCTACATGCAGGAACGCTAACAGGATTTCAAATTCTCGGTAGCATATTATCAATACATACTTGCGTAATTATTAAGATCAAATTGAGATAAGGCATCCATTTTTTCCTTAGGTTTCTTTGGACCAGCCTTTGGTTCTTCTCTCTTTTTGCCACTCGCATCCTTGGTGCTCTTTTGTCCTGCAGCTGTAACACCTCCATCCTCCTGATGTACAGAGTTGCTGTTGGTGGGATCAACACCAGGGACAGCTGCTGGCTGCTCTTCAAATGGCCTGTATTAGAAAAAAAATTGCGAAAATTAATGACTGGCCACAGAGAACTCAGGAAGGAGCTCACAATCTAATACAAATCACTTCATAGTGCTACAAGCGTCTGCTCTGCAAGTTCTCACTAGGCTCCAGAGTTCTACTTTCAGTTCCTCCATGTGCAGAAGCTTAACTAGAGAAGCTGTTTTGGGGACGTAGCAATTGCTCTGTCGCCAAAAGGAATCGCGCTAAAAAACCCTGTCATTTTAAGGTCAGCTCTGGCTTGGTCTGTGTAATCAGACACACAAACGCTCAGCAAGTATGCAGTTCCAGACTCCAGTAAAGCCTTCCACAGAAAAACCAGAAGCTTACCTTATGCAGTAGGAACAAATATAAACAAGGTAGAATATACTTGCTCCATAGGCTCGCTTGCCACAAAAAACCCAACTATCTGAAGCCCTAAGAATCAGCTGTGCAGCATTCTGACTTTGCTGATTGATCCAAGAACACAAGAAGCCAAATACAACGCAGCAATCTACACATTAAGCTGCCAAACTGCTCGCATTAACATTTCAGCTTGTTCCCAAATCTTGAGAAATGCAGCTCGACTCTGAGAAGCAGCACTGCGATTTTTTTTTTAAACTCAGGTTTAAACACTGTGCATACATCTAAAAATACTTTGCTCTTAGCTCCACGTTCCGAGTGTCTGTATATAAACAGAAAAAATAGAAAGTACACAGCACGGGTGCCTATGTTTGTCTTATTCTCTTTTCTAACAGTTGCTACAAATCTAAAATAACTACTGATGATTTTGAACCACACAAAGACAATGTAAGACTACGATCATAACTGCTTCCTAACAGAAGCCGGTACTCACCCTCTTTTTCCACTTCTGGGTGGAGGACCACTCCGCCTTTCACTCCTAGGCCCTGAGAAGTTCCTTCCTGGTTTAGCTGGCCCATTGTTGCCACGTCGGTTTTGACGGTCTATTCCAGGCCGCTGACTAGAAAAACTTCTCTTGGCTATTTCCCTTTTTGGAGCTCCAGCGCTTTCTCCTGCCTTTGCAGCCACCTGTGCTGCTACATCTGCTGTTTTCTTCTCATCCCTTTCCCGCCTCTCATTGAAGTCGCTGCTTTCGGAGGCCGTTTCCCACTCTTCATTTGCCTGGTCTGAAGAATTCTGGTTGGACAAGTCTGGTGTCTTACTTCCTGACACATCGAGAGCCGTGTTGGGGGGCTCAGCAGCTGCATTACCAACCGCGGCACTTGTTGCGGAGCTGGTTACCGCCTCGTTTATCTTTGACGCGGCTTCTCTTTCTTTAAGGCGCCTAAAGCGTGGTGGTTTATCTTGCCTTGGAGGTCGAGCAGGCCTTTGTCTTCGTGGCCTCTCCCTATTTGGATCAAACTTTCTCTCAAATTTTGGAGGTCTTTTATCAACTGGTATAGGACCATAATGTTCATTTCTTCTTGGAGGCTCCCCGTCTTCTGTTTTAATGATCTCTGTTTGTCTCGGGTTCCACTGATTGTCTCTGTAAGCTGGTCTCCTTATTGTAGATGGACGTGGAGGACGTCCACCAGGATCCCTGCCACCCCGTCTGTACATTCCCCCTCTGCCTCGTCTAGAAGGCTCTCCTTTGGGAAGAAATCCTGGTTTGGGTTTGTTCTCATCATCTCTTATATATGTTTTTTCTAGGGATCTGTTGTCTACTCTGATAGTGTTTTCAGGTTTGAACGACAGGGGCTTTGGAGGCTTCTTGCCATCAGTTCTCTCTTCTCTTTTTGGGTGCTTGCCTTTGATTAGACTGTCTTTGTCTGACAGCAGCGTGTCACTCGCGCTTTCGTGAACTTCACTGTCGGAGTCTGTCTCTGAACCGTGCTGTCGCCGCCGTTTTGGAATTACTTCAAAGTCAGAACTCTCACTACGAGTTTCACTCTCTTCTCTTTGCCTAGCAGGCCCTGAAGGCACGTGGTCTGACCTAGGCTTAGGATCTCTGTAGTGTGGGTACTCCCTATTGTGGCCTCGACTGCCCCGACCACGTCCCCCGTAGGAACCCCTGTAGCTACGACCTCTAGAATAATACTCCCCGCGACCTCTGCCTCTGTATCCTTGATCTGGAAACCAGTCTCTATCCCTAGCCTCTTTCCAATATGTCCTAGGTGGTAAGCCAGGCTCTCTTTTTACCGGCCTGGTTTCTAAGCGTGGTTTCTCCACAACCTCCTTGCTCACGACCTTCTCAGGCTGCTTTTCTTCCTTCACCGCAGTAGCTGGCTGTTGAACGTGTGGCTGCTGCTGTGCTGCTGGCTGAGCAGGGGGCTGCTGCTGGACTGCAGGGGGAAGCTGTGGAGTAGCAGGCTGGGCAGCCGGGAGCTGCTGCTGGAATGGAGGTGTGGGTGGCTGAACCGGAGCTTTAGCTGCAGTCTCGGTTTGACTGCTCTCCTGGCTTGCCGGTGTAGGAGCAGCATCCTGGGTTATCTTCTTAGGCAGAGGAGTGCTGCTGAAGGCAGATGTTTCTGGCTCAGCTGGAGGCAGAGGCACTTGAGGTGCTTCCTTTTTGTCACTCTTTTCAGACTTGCTAGGTTTTTCACTAGTTGTCTTCTCTGCTTCTTTCTCCTTCCGCTGTTCGCGCTCTTCTCTCTGTTCACGCTCTTCCTTCATATCTCTAAGCACAGGTTTTTTAATAGGACCAGATCTTCTTACTGGTCTATCACTGCCTTCATCTCTCCTGCCATAACCCGGTCTAGGACCCCATCTTGTTTCGGACTTAGGTTTGAAAGTTTTTTCAGGTTTTGGTCCTTCCGATGCTCTATTACTGATCAAAATTTCTTTTTTAGGCTTAATCTCAAGTCTCTCAATTGTCTCAACAGGCCTGTTATTTAACTTAGGGATATTTGTTGCTGTCTCATTCCTCTGGTCTTCTGACTTTAAGGAGTGACTTGAACCATGGGAAATGCTTCTCTTCAGTGAAGAGTGACTTTCCCCTACAGGCACCAATTCTTCTGGAGAACTATGGGTTACCTTCTCATTCACTCCTTCAAAATTAACTACTGTGCTAGGTGCGTCAGTTTGAAGAGGTTGTACATCTTCCAAAGGCCTGCTTGGGAACTTTTGTACCTCCACCTCTCCGGAATCTCTGAAAAAGTCTGACTTTGGACGAGAGTCCAACTGGTTGTGTTCTACAGGATAAGCAGTGGCAGGGACAGCAACTCGTTCTTGCTCCAAGTGTGCATCAGACCTAAGCAGTGAGCAATTAAAAACGTTAGGGAGCAGGCAAACATTTTACACAAATATTTACTTCAATAATTTTCTATTTCTATGATGGATTGATGTCAGCTTGAAGAACTACCAAGTATTAATTTTCATAGCAGCTGCTAGTAGTAAAGGTCAATTTTATTTTATCCTAATGAAGAGTTCAGTGTCAAATGTACGATTAGTTTTAGGGATCTGTTATTGTTAATGGCGATAAACATGATTTTAAATGGGGCCTCCAAGTTAGCAGGCTATTATTGCAAGTCTTATNCCCTTCCCCAGTCTGGTCTCTCTCCTCTGAACCTATGAGTTGGGGAAGCTAACACCAAGCATGTAACTCCAGACTTACCTCAAATTGTCAGGCTCTTCTAACACTTTGGGAGGAGACGTAGATTGCTGAGGTTCCGTGGGGGGGTATGGGTCTGACCCCCACATCATGCGGGGCTCTGACAAAGGAACAGGGTGTTCTCTTGCTGAGCGAGCTATGTGTTCGAATGAATCTGAACTAGTTGGTGATCCCTCTATCTGGTCTCTCCTCATCAGTGGTTTGGGAGGCATAATTCCTGCAACAGATTTAAGTCAATAATTGAAATCAGTTTAACGTTAGCTAAGAAACCTACCTCAAGACTAACAAAACATACGAGCAGGTTTCCATAACTTAAAAAGGACTTTAGTGCCAAGAATCTGTAAACACCAGTTTAGTAAGATTCTAGAGGTGCTAACACATAATAGAAAAATAACTATTTTTCATGGTTTTTTAATCAAGCAATCAAGAGCTAACATGTAATGAAACACAAACAGCACATGAACTATTTTTCTCAGTTCAACCTAACTCGTGCCAGCTTTAATATCTGCAACGAAGTAACGCTTATGCTGACACTGGATAAATCCTTAAATGTCATGAACATGCCTGTGACAAAGAAAGCTGTGATTTTATTTCATAGTCAAAAATATACATTGACACATGACTGTCAATTTTTTGAATACTAAAATCTATTTTGTCTCCAACAATGAAGCAGTCATTTTATTTTTAGACACCCACCCGTTTGCTGTTCCTATACACAGCGTGGTCAGGGGAAAGAATTCTCTTTCAAAACTGAGGGAAGTTCAGCAGTCAAAAAACACGCTGCTAGGTTTTACCTGGATGAATAGGAGGCATATCCATTGCAGGTCTTCCTGACATCATGCGTGGGTCCATGTAAGACTGCATCATAAGCCACCGCGGATCGAAGCCCATTGAAGCTAAATGCTGCGGATGGGGCTGCATGGGCTGGTAAAGGGGTCTGTGCTGAGGAGGTGGGACAGGGCCACCAGAAGGCTGTGAGGGAGCAGACTGTGGAAGGACACCTTGCTGTTGTTGCTGCCACTGCTGCTGCTTCATTTGCTCCTGCCGTAACAGAAAATGGTATTACGAGACACTTTCTTAAGATGAAGACTTGAGCAAAATTCAAACAACCCTTGGAAACAACAAGTACAGTGATCTCCAGGACACTAAGTATTCTGGAAGTTAACCACAAGTCTGTATCAGGATGAACTAAGAGAAAAGCAGACTGGACAATTTAGAATAGCTACAGTTTTGCTGCTGTTCAACTGAGACACAGAACAAGCTATACATTATGCATGTCACTAATGCGAAGTGCTCTTCAGACCATAGGACCCAAGTCCAAATGACATTTACGTGTCACACCCTTCAAGGAAAAGCTGCAGAACAACGATCATCAGACCCCAGGTTCCACAGGCAATGACATGGTAATGCTCTACTGATTTTTTTTTGCAACTGATGCAAAACGGGTCAGTTTTAAAAGCCTCTGTTGCCTTCTTCTCACTTACATACTTTGCAGGTGACAAGAAGCGTTTCACATAGAGAAATTTCTGCCAGTATCAGAGATGTTATAAAAGCTGGAAACCAACAGCTTAGGCTTTCTGACAGACCTACGGTCAAGTTCTTATTCAGAATGAGGCAGAAGACATCATTCTTTTAATGAGCCTACTTCTTCTAATGAACTGGTTAGTTACCTGCTGCCTCTGAAATCTTGGTGGTAATGATTTCTGGAACTGTTTAGAATAGCCTGAGGAAACTGCAGGACGAGGCTGAGATCCTGCATCTGTCTCACTCTCATGAGTCACCTGTGAAATCTCCTTCTCATTCCGACCGCTATCTTGTCGGGTAAAGACTGGTTGATCTTCTAAAAAACAAACAAACAAGCCAACCAACCTTAAAAAACAATGCAGGTATAGGAGATGAGAGTGAATCTTGTAACTGTGACAAATTGCACCAGAATGTCAGATCAAGGCAGTTTTTCTAAAATGAAAACAATTTGCCTTCTCTAATCTCAGTCTTAGTTTTGAAAACCAATAAAGCAAAAAAAAAAAAAAGTTAAGAACAACTGCTCCAAACAGAACCTTTGTTAATACAACTCTCGGTGTCTCTTTTAAACTCAAATACACTGGGTAACCAACCACTGGCACTTAGAGTGTAACTATGATGGGATTTAAGAAGTAGTGTTATCAATGCTAGCCTATCACATTTGAATCAACTTCTTTATGATCTAAATTTGGTTTTACAATTGCTTTTATCTATTTAAAAGCTCACACAGCTTTATTAAGCACACTCTAACAGTTCTCTTGTGGCATTCAAGTTCCACTATGAACAATGCACCAAGTTTAAATACGTGCTCTTTGTGCCTAATTCTCCAGTCTTGCTGAAGGAGCAGAATAGCTGAAACAACTTACATTGCTTTTTTTAGCAATGTTAAGTTTCTGACCCTCCTTTAGCAAAAAAACAAAGCCTGCTTTTCCTTCTGTATTCTTCAAAGTCCAGCCTAAATCACAGAGCCCAATTTTCTGATGAGGGCAAACAGGTCTAGCTCAGAGGACAGTTAACAGCTATAACGTGCCAGGAAAACTAATGGGCTAGATGCACTAGGTTAATTAGGCATGCAAATTAGACTCCTAGATTACGACAATGCTCTGTGGTTCAGACAACTCCTATCTGTGTGCAAGCATACCTTTTTCTTCCTTGTTACTCCTGGTTTCACCTTCTTGTTTTTCTACTACAGGTGTTGCCACAGGTTCTGCAGGCTCAGGAACCTCATGTGCTGGTTTCTCCTCTTCTTTCTCCCTCTCATTCTCCTTGTCTTCTTTCTCCACCTCCTTTTCTTCCTCTTTCTCCCTTTCTTGCTCTTTTGTCTTCTCTAGTTTTTCTTTTTCTTCTTTTTCCTTCTCCTTCTCCCTTTCCCTCTCTTTTTCTTTTTCCTTCTCCCTCTCCTTCTCCTTTTCTCTTTCCCGCTCTCTTTCCCGCTCCCTCTCCCGCTCCCTTTCTCTTTCCCTCTCCCTTTCTCTCTCCCTCTCTTTCAGAGGGTCTTCTCGAGAGGGTTTTGTCACACAGCCAAATTTCTCATTTAACCGTTTTAGCTTTTCGGCACAAGCTGCTTTTCGCTGTTCTTCCATTCTTCTTTCTTCCTCTTCTCGCCGCTTACGGGCTCGCTCAACTGCAGCGGATATCTCTGACTGTTGCCTTCTTCTCTGTTTCCAAATTTCATCTTCATCTGGTACTGGTTTAGGGGGAAAGGGTCCCTGTCTTCCAGGTCCTATCTGGCGATCTGGGGGAGGAGGGTGCTGAAATAATAAAATCAGTTAAGCTGAACATGTATTATAGGAACAGGCAGCTGAAATATTACATTTTTGGTACCTGTTGACACATGTATTTGTATGGCACCCTTAAAAAGCAAGATTTGGATGAAAAAAGCAGGCCCCAACCTTCCTGCTCCAGTTCAGACTTGTGCAACCTGAGCTCAGAAAGGGGAGGTAAAGATTCAGTTGGGCTCCCGTCAGTCTTCCTCTCCATCACCAAGGCAAAGTGACAGCAAAGATGACAAGCGCCTTTTAAAGTGAGTTGCAGGCTCCTCTACATCACGGAGACTCAGAGCAGATCTTAGTCAAAAGTCTCCCAAGGAGTCAAAGAAATTCAAGGTAGCTCAGGAGAGCAGAGATTTTAATAAGGATTGTTGAAAACTGGTAAGAAGCTACTATGGGCACATTTCATCTGGGACTTATCTCACTGTCTGCCTCAGCAGCCAGCCCTCCAGCACTGCTCCCACACCCCTGTCCTCTCTCGTTCCCCAACAGGGATGGGTAACTGCAAGCTCTATGTTCTCAGGAATATCATGTATCACTTAAAAGATAGGGCTGCTTTATAAAAGTAGGAGCACGGGTGTGTTGGGGTCTCATTCTTACTGGCCCCAGGCACTATGATCATTTTACTTGTTAAAGAAAAGGCTTATCTCTACATGAAGCTTATTTTTACTTTCCTTAGCCTAAATCCCGCCACCACAGCACTATTTAACTCTTGGAAATGAGGACAATTCTAATTTTTCTTACCGGTGGTAGAATAGATTTTGGATGAAGAGCAGGACCACCTCTTTCATGTATAGAAGGCTGTGCTGGACCTCGTTCCTATCGGATCAAACACAGTACCAGAGCTGAGAAAGCTTTTAACAACAGTCAAGATGGCAAATTTTGATTTTATGGCATTAAGATACTACACCTAGTGAACAATCTGCATACAATAGAAATTTTCATGCAGAACAAGAGCAAGACCATTCCTACTTTATGTACTGGGAGTTAAACAATTAAATATTCACACATTCAAATTTCAGCGTTTGTTACTGCACTAGTTTTCATCACGTTCTGGTAGCATCAAACCCTGAAAGACAATGCGGTCTTTATATATAGAAGAAAGTGTCAAATAAAACCCATTTAAGATCCTCCATCGTCGTTAGTACTGGTGTCAAGAGAAAGCATTTCTGGGGAATGTTCAGACAAAGCCAACAGCAACTTTTCCTGGGCAAATAAACATAGGGTTGAAATGGATGGAAACTGAGGTGGTTTGCCAGTCTTTCTCTACTAGAGCATAACCCCAAATGGCTGAGCTGATGAATTGTACCTGCCTGAGATGTCAGAAGTGAGCTCACACATTACTGCTGAGTTGCACTGAAGAAAGAGGGTCATGGTACCAAAAAAACCCTCAACCCCACACACCGGAGAAATGTGTGGGCCAACTGAGCGCTATTTACTCTGTGCCACTGTAAAACATGAAGGACACCAGAAGGGCTTTATTCCCTGTTACAGGGATGAAGAGAACAAGAGCACTGAATTGAAGCGTGTCACTTGAGTCACAGTAACTGCCACAAGAGTTCTCATCCCTCACAACTGTGGATTAGAACACACTAGATGAAGACATGCTATTTTTATGTCGCGACCAGAAGGAGCTAAGTTGACTAAGCAGCACCCGATCCGTTACCACAGCTCAGATAATGCTTTCAGTAGCTGACGTTTCCACTCGCATTCGTAACCTCAACTGACCTGACAGTTTGGAAAGACACCTGAGTCAGACCTCTGCTGACTAGGCTGTTGCCAGAAAAGCTGAAGAGAACACCACACAAACCTGATCGAGCTGAGAGCTTTTGCCGTAAGACCCTTTGGCTGCTGCTGTGGAAGCCTGAGTGGCTGACTTTGCACTTGTCTGTTCTTCTGCTTCCTTCTGGCCATCAGGACTCTGGGAATCTTTTGATGGTGGTTGTTCATCACTGTGTACAAAGAAGTAAGAATGGAGTGTGTATTCCACGTAGGTATTTGGTGATTTATCTTCTATCCCCAAAGTTCCTTAGCAAGAGCAAAAATTCCTCACAGCAAAGGTAATTTCTACTACAGGTCCAGCTGACTGGAGTCTGCAGGCAGTTACGCAATTTAATATCATATTAAATTACTGGAATAAATGCTATGGGAATGGGTACTTGCTCTCATTTGACTCAACCTTCCGAAAAGTCAAGCTAGTTAACCGGTATTCACATCAAATGAACAACACCAACTCACCCACTTTCCTTCTCTTTTTGACTACTTCCTTGCTCGTCGTCATCACTGAAGTTCAGCTGCTCGGTGTAATCCACTTCACTCTGAGCACCTGATGGATAAGCAAATATTCAATTAATCTTTTGGAAAAGAGTTAATGTACAAATAACAGAAAGCATAAATCTGATGGTTTTACCTGCCCAGCCTTCATCGGCCTCAGCATCTAGATTATCGAATTTATCAAGTTCTTTAAGTTCACTAGCACTAAGAATGGATGGGCGTTCAATAGGTTCTGAACACCACGAAGGTGGTCCTCTTCCCCTTGGTCCTCTAGAAAAAAGAAAAAAAGGAGAGAAACAAAGGCCACCATCACTATTTATGCAGGAAATGATGAGATAAAAGGTCGACTTGTATGACGATTACTGAAGTATGCAGCACTGTTTTCTCCAATATGGTATAAATGCGAACTATCGTCCACATGTGACTATTGTAGTTAAAGTAATTACTGCTACACCACCAAATGGTTCTTTACAACAAATAAGATGCTATAAGCCTTGCTTGCACACTTCAACAACAGGCCAATCACCAGTTGACAGTAGAAAACCGCAAGTCTTGTAGCTTCCAGACAACATGGTACATGGATCTGGCTCCTCAGGGAGGTGGTGGAATCTCCATCTCTGAAGACTTTCAAAACCTGCCCGGATGTGTTCCTGAGTCATCTGCTCTAGGTGGTCCTGCTCTTGACAGGGGGGTTGGACTAGATGATCTTCACAGGTCCCTTCCAACCCCTACCATTCCGTTTATTCTTCACATCAACTTACCCACCTCAGAGATATTTCTTTGTACTTTACACACCTTCCCACTGTCAAAGGTTCTGTACTTTCTCCCTACTCCTATATTTAAGTTCTCCCAGCCATCCCTCTCTCAGCCTTTCTGTTCTCTTCTTGCTCCCACCCACAGATGACCTGTCTGTGCTTGTACTCTGCTCCCTACAGCAGCCCCTTTTTCCTCATGCACGTGCACAGCCATCCTCAACTATGGAGACATGCATGGAAAGGAGGAAAACTGATTTCCTATTACATTACAGTTCTACTTTAATTGGAGAGCAGTAGAGTTGGAAACTAGGAACCAACTACTTTCATTATAACAATGGAAGAGTTCTTTTACAGGACTGGTAAAATACCGGTTGAATTTTCAAAGGTGTTCCCAAGAGACTCGTGCTCTTGCCAGTCAATAATCCTGTCATATACAGAATTCCCTCGAGTTCTGAAGTTATGCTGTCAAACACAAATCACTCTGCTCCATACAAGCCAAATCTGTGAGACTAACCAGTGGCAGTTTTTACGCAGTGTGTGATCACAATCAAGATACTCAATGCAATTTCCTCTTTTTTCTCCCCTCTATTGAGTCACAAACAGAGTTCATACACAACAACAACACTTTCAAGGTTTCTTACCTGTTAGGCTCAGAATTGGGAAACCTTGTTGGACCTTGCATGGGAGGATATGCCATTCTAGGATACTGATTAAACATCTAAGAAAGATACAAAACCAGGAGCCATTCATTAAAAACATATAATTTCATGAAGCATACTGAGGTCATAAAAGGAATCACACGGAAGTAAAGCATCACTCTTCACTCGAGACAGTTTGCTTAGTATCACAAGTGTGTGACATTAAGTCACCAAGGTGATTACAAGCATCGATCAACTCCTGACTAGTTCAAACTCGGTGTAGCAGGAGCAGCAACAGGTAGCCACAGCCTTTGAGGAGTTGCTTGCCATCCCATCCTTTAAGCAGAACTGCCAAGTACTCCATGGAGGGAAGAGAAAGGGGCATAATGACTACAAACTAGCCAGTCATCAATCTTGGTTGCTTAAAACCCATCACTTACATAAGGCGGCATCATTGCCCGGTACTGAGATGAGATAGGTGGTTGCTGCTGGCCATTCAGCTTGGGCTGAGGGACCTGTGGTAGCCGCACATCCCTCTTCTCTGCTGCCTTCTGGCCATCACTTTGTTCTGCTGGGGTAGCACTACCATCTTCTTGTCCAAGAGCCTTAGCTTCCTGATCAGTTGGAGAATTGGGCGAGTTGCTCTTATTACCACCTTCTCTCCAACTAGTAGCATCTGCATGGACAGAATCAGTACGAGAAAAAAGAAGAATCGACTTTATATTACAGATTTACAGACTGGCATGAAGAAAAAACCCCGTTCTTCCTAACCAGTTTTCAGTGATGCTGTGATCTGTGCAGATACGTGCTCATATTTGGTACTGAAACAAGCAACAGCCACTTGAAAAATTAGAGGCTGTTTTCTAATCCTCTTCAGCCCTACATCCATCGGTGCTCCTGAAGGGTAAGAAGTGAGTTTATAGACTGCTCTAGTTGTCCTACTCTACCTGCTAAAACACAATGCAATTTAGGAAGGATACTAATAATAGCACGGGAGAGAAAACAGATTTAGCTGTGCTAAATGGGCCACTGTTGACTCAGTGTGAAGATGTTGTCAAGGGACAGATCAAAATCAAGCAGCAAAGGCCTACCACGAAACTCTCAAGCAGCTCAAAATGACATATACTTGCATATTATCTAAATGAAGACAGGTATCTATATAGAGTCTGGCTTGTATCTCTGATAAGGTTGGAATAAAAGCGATGAGGGTTGCCCTTCTGGGTGTGAATGTCTAACGAAAAGTCTAGGAGAAGTGAGGGATTTTAATGACCTATCACTTGTGCCAAGCAGTCCACTCTTTTAGGAGTTTCTGCCTACAGAGCACAAGTTAGGATTAACAGAAGTAAAAAGAAAAAAACCCCGGAAACTTAGTAGCAGTGCTCAGCTCCATGGGGACCAACAAAAATTCACAAACACGCTGTAAATAAGTGTTTCTTTAGGTGCACAAAGCCTTTAAGCAGCTTTAAGCTACGCTCCTGTGTATCCATTAAAGCTGTTCCACTTCTCTTTATTGGGGAGCACAGCTGCTGAAGGAGCAGTACCCGCCAAATTCATTTAGCTTTCTGCAGTTGGACCTGGAAAAAGGGCTTAATACAGCACAGAAAGTGCTGCAGAAGGCTGGGACAGACATGCGTAGCTACTTTCCTAAGTTGATGTTGGACATCTCCCAAATTTCTTGACAACTTGCTCTTTACATCAAAATCAACAAGCACACAGCCTCAATCTGCAGGACCCAACAAATAAATCAAGGAAAACCAAGGCCCGTAACACAGAAAGGAGTGAAGGATTCCCCAAGAGCCCAAGCCCTCCAAAAGCAGAGCACATCTTGCCTATCACCAGCACAAGATAGTGCCACCTACAGCAAAGGAAAGCATCCCAAGTCCATCCAATTCTCATCAATAACAAACTGCTGAGGAAAAAAGGAATCTTGTTTTAAACTGGAAGCAAGCACAATTCCATATACCCCCCATTAAGAGGATCTGGGGAAGCAATACACGTTTCTTCACCAATACATGTTAAACCAGCACTGTTATGGTTGTTTTCTCTAGATCTAATCTCTCCCCAGCTAAAACAGACCCAGTCAGTCAGAGCACCTCAGCCATGAGCTAAAGATGCCAATCTTTCAAATCACTGTCCGTTCTTGGTACCCTGTAGATTAAACTTCCTCTTCAGGATTTTTCAGGCTACTCTCTTAGGAGTACTAACCATCTGGGGACAAACTCTAATGATGATTTATGTAATAGTTAATATTAGGATAGTTCTTCAAATATGTATTTTAGCTGTTGTGACATCTACCAGCTAGGAGTCAGAAAATGCCAGTATTATGCAACTAATAAGCGTTCCTCAGAGCAGGACTGGAGTTGAGAAAATGGAAGGTGAACTGCAGGATAGGATTAAATATCCTATTTTCCACACACCAACAACACAGCAAAGCAGAAGAAAGCCCCAGAAATCTTCAGTGTAGGAATGTGTTGATTAAAACAATCAATTTGTCAATTTATTTTGTATGGGGCACAAATAATCTTGTAATAAACAAATTCCACACAAACTGATGCAACTTGACAAGAATTTGTAGTATATACTTACTTTGTGGTCTCAGGTTGGGTCCTGATCCATGGAGTTCCTCAGACGGATCTTTGTCTTTGCCTGCCTTTTCCTGATCCCCAGCTGCTGGCAGACTGGGAAACTCTTGCTGGAAGTAACTATTTACTGGCATAGCTGGACCTGCACAGTAAGATATTCACAAAGTCATGACTTTCTGTTGTCCGAACAGTTTAGAAAGTAACAAAAATCTGATCACCATTAAAAAGTGAATGTTAAAGCCACACTGATTTACTAGTAACTTAAGTCACGTAAGTAAAAAGCAGCCCTCACGAAGCATTCACATTTGCTACCAAAGTTGTTAAATTTAGTAGCCTCAACAGATGCGATAGTTGGCCTAAGAAAAATCCAAAGCACCAGAAAGCAACAATGGTCAATGGAACAAGACAACACAGGGAGTACCTGAAGTTCCTTAGCTCTGTTAATGCTTCCTCCCCACCTCCTCCTTTCAAAGACTTACCTCATACTATTCTGTAGATAAACCTCAGAATGGGAAACTGTTATTGTAAAAGCCCTTATGATTAATTACTGTTCTAATAAGAAACAGTTCTTTAGGACTTTAAAAGGCCACAGCATTTACATTATGAAAAAAGCATCAAAACTCACCAATCACAAAAAGAGTATCAAATCCCAATGCTTCTTTGATTGCTAAAACCTTTGACATCATAACTCAGGACTGGAATTGAAGACCTGGTGCACGTAATAAAGGAGGCCATACATACAGGTTGTCTTCCTCTCTGGAAGGTTTTGTTAGCATCTGCTTTGAAGCAATTTCTCCCCTCTACACACAAAATGGACACTGAGCTATTAAGGTCAAGAGCATTCTTGTACCAAATCACTTATGTTCCTGAGGGGTATTTCTATACTGACATAACGCTCTGTTCCTATGCCCCTCTATAGTACTGGCTGCTGTAAGAGACAGAGTATTACGCTACACGGACTATAGGGCAAATTCACAAAAAAAGGATCTGAATGGAGGTTGTCCAAACGCTGCCAATCCCCATGAAAATGCTTTTGGTTTTTAAGCTAACAGCTAGAAAAGCTTCTATTCTCTCAGATCCATGAAAGAATCCTTTGTAACAATAAAGCACAGGGATCTCGATGCTTTGGGGGTTTTATTTTAAGATTAAGAGTCAAGCACAGGATAAACTCCTTACCCTTCGTGTTGTGTAAAGGAATGACAGCAAATACCACTATCTACCCCGGGCCTACAAATTACCTTGAAATCTTCAATCTTCATTCAACTTCACACACTACAGATCATGTTAACTTGTGTTTTGCTAATGGACAGTGGTTTCTTGGTGTCTCCAAGCAGCTACATACGACGACTTGCTTAACGGGACTGAAAACCAGAAGTCACACTAACAAGAGTGCTTCTTCAGAGGCCCTGTGGCATTTGAGGGCTTTATGAATCTCAAAAAATGTTTTCTGCACAAGTCTACACAGTGATAGCAACAATATTTTAATTGCAAGGTCACAGTATCGCCAGTGATCGGCTTGTCAGCACTTTAGCTATCAGCCTGAAATAGCCAGATTGCTCAGAAAAGTTAAAGAATTCCAAGATGTTACGGGAGCAATTAACCTCATCTTGCAGCCAATGCATGAGCTGAAAAATAGCTGCTGCCGGTACATTTTACAAGTCTTTCCTTTCTATACGGCCACCAACAGCACCAGAGAAGGTTTCATCCTTGCCTCACTCAACCAAGTCTTACAGGAGCACAAGGCTGTCAGCTGAAACGCTGAAACACGTACGAGGCATCTGGAAAAACTACAAGTTCTGCCAGCCAACTGCAGAGCAGGGAAGAACGAGCACAACAGGTGTATCCCGAGTTTCAAACGGAGGAGAAGAACAAGCAGCTGATGGCAATTCGCATTCTGCATTTCTTCTTGAAACAGCAACGCCACAACTGCAGTAATTGAATGAAACGTGGGTGCCATCTGGGCTTGGCACACAGGCTGCCATGGTAACTGCAAAATAATTAGCTAAATGCATTTTGAAGCCACTGAGGCAAGTCACTGTTTCCTGTGTCACTGAGATGATCTTATCAGCTCCTGGAGAAAGACTGGTATGCAGATCACTTTGCATCAGTGCTCTATTTATTTATTTATCCTATAAACTCCTGTCAAAGCTTAAAGGAGGATGGTTCCTGTATTTAACAATGAAGAAAACACTGAACAACAGAGAGGAGAGCAAGTGGAGACTCTAGAATTGTCACTTGTAATGTTTACTTGAAAAAAAGGACAAAATCATTAGATGTGCAATGGTTAAACTACAAATAATGGCTTTGAAGTTACCTCCATGGAAATTACATTTTACTATTCTAAGATCTCTATCCAGAAGAGAGCTCCCTTCTTCAACTTGGCAGCAAAAACTCTTTCATAGCCACGGAAAACTTGCAACTCTCAAATTTAAGGAATAAAACACGTTGCAGATTATTTTTCAGAATGGAGAGACTGGAATTCTAAGTAACCTCTCACTCCACAAGCAATTTAAAAAAATCTGAAGGTTTAGCTCTGATCTTACATCCTTAACGAAAACACTCAAGCTAAGATGCACACTAATGGAAATAGTTCTCAATCCTTTCACACAATTATGTTTTAAAAAATTACCCAACAAACCACACATTTAATGCATTTCTGAGAAAAAAACCCCTAACTCTACTGGAACACTTTGAACCCTACTGGAACACTTTGAAAACAAAATAACCAAGGAATCTAAACAACAAAGGGAAAACTATTGTTGTAGCAGACATTTAAATAGAAGCCTACACACATACAGCACAAAATGACCCAAAATCGTGATTAGAATGATCACTAGCTGTTGATGGCTCTCCTTCCCACATCAGACCTGTATGCGCTGTAACTACTGAGTGAGCTTTTCCTTCCTCAGCCACATGCAAGAGCTTACGCCATCACCACCATCTCCCTGCCAATCCAGGAGAGGTGACTACACCAGCCTTTTCAAAGGCAGTCAGACCTGCTCCTCCAAAACCAGGCTAGAGCTCACTTGAGTCACCTTCCAGACAAGGAAGTTGCTTCCACAGCCTCTTTAGTCCTTTTCAACATCTTTTATCAACAACATCGATGACAGGACAGTGTCTTCTCAGCAAGTTTGCTGATGATACAAAACTGGGAAGCTTGGCTGATACACCTGAAGGCTGTTCAGCAAGACCTGGGACAGGCTGGAGGGCTGGGTAAAGAGGAATCTAAGGAGGTTCAACAAGAATTAAGTGTAGAGTCCTGCACTTGGGAAAGAATAACGAAATGCAGCAGCACAGGTTAGGAGGTGATCTGCTAGAGAGCAGCTCCTGGAGAAGGACCTTGGAGTCCTGGTGGACAACAAGTTACCCACGGAACAGCAATGTGCCCTTGTGGCCAAGAAGGCCAATGGTATCCTGGGGTGTGTTAAGAAGAGCGTGTCTAACAGATCAAGGGAGGTTCTCCTCGCCCTCCTACTCTGCCCTGGTCAGACCTTACCTGGAGTATTGCATCCAGTTCTGGGCTCCTCAGTTAAAGAGGGATGGGATCTACTTTAGAGAGTCCACTGGACAGGTATGAGGATGATTAAGGGACTGGAACACATGCCTTATGAGGAAAGGCTGAGAGACCTGGGGTTTTTTAGTCTGGAGAGGAGAAGACTGAGAGGGGATCTAATGAAATCTAATAAATATATGAGGGCTAGGTGTCAAGAAAGGGACAACCTCTTTTCACTCATGCCCCGTGATAGGACAAGAAGCAATGGATGCAAGCTACAGCACAGGAAGTTCCATCTCAACATGAGGAAGAACTTCTTTACTGTAAGAATGACCAGAGAGGTTGTGGAGTCTCCTTCTCCGGAGGCTTTCAAGACCCATCTGGACACGTTCCTGTGTTATCTGCCCTAGATTCTATGGTCTATGATTCTATGGTTCTATGATCTCCAGAGGTCCCTTCTAACCCTTAACATTCTGTGATTCTGTAGTCCCAGCTGGCCCAGTAAAGACTCAAATGGCTGCTGAGTCTGGGCGTGTCTCGCAGCAGCATTCGCCGCCCGCTAGGCCGCTCAAGAACCCCTCCACCTTCAACACCACTTACCATCTTGTCCACCTGGTTTGGTGTTGGCCCATGATTTGGCAACAGGAGCAGGGTCTGGAGGAGCAGGAGCAGCAGGTTTTGGCTGCGCCTGCGGCACATCTGGCTGTCTGGAATGAGAGGAAAAGCACTTGTGAATACAAGAGGGTGAGTGCAGAATAAGATCATTAGGATTACTACCGCAAACAAGCGAATGAAATGAGGTAGCTATGCAGCTCAAGAACCAAGAACTACTTTTCCGCAGAAAAAACATTTTCTTACATGAAAGGTGTTCCAGTAACAGCTCAAAATTGGAATAAATTAGCTAATTTTTTCAAGAGTGCATTTCCCAAAGTAGAGAGGAATAAATAAAAAATGGCTGGGTGGAAAATGTAGTCAGGCATGAAAAGAATTACAACTTCTTAAGTAGTGTATCAGACAATCAAAACCCAACCAATCTACAACCATGGAAGGGAATAATTTGGAGTAATGTTCTCTTGCCACAGGAGTTAATAGATGAACACACTTAAAGACCACCATGAACTGAGAGAGAAGGCAAATGTATGTCAGAAATTATGAAGCAAAAGGAACTGATAAGGAACACTGAAGACATAATGAAAAAAAAATTATGGGTACCATGAATTGAAGCCCAGAAGTTTAAGTCTATTACAAATCAAGTCTCAATTCACCACCTTAGCAATGAAGAGGCAGAGATGGGTGCTGATTTTGTCCGATATAAAACCCAGACATGTTCCTGAAGATGTTTCTAGTCTACAGATTCAGTGATGTTGTTTAACTTCTTTCAAGGATAGCTATTTCTGAAATCTGCATATAACTTAAGATTTCGAAGCGTTAGTGTCTACGAGCCAAGACCTCCAGGCTCAGTAACACTCTTTTTTTGATATAACAGAATGATGGGGCAAAGCCAGTAGTCCAGAATCATGTCAGTTAACTTACAATCACCAATTGTAAATGCTTTACATATCCCTAATTTCTGAGGACTGCCACCAAGAAGTCAGAACCATTTGCATTCTGCAGTGATCAGCCAGAAGTACTATATGGTAGTCTCAGAAATGACAAAAGCATCGCAAAAAACCCCAAACTGATCAGTGCTGAGGAGAAACACACTGGGTTCTCACAAGGACAGCTGAATGTAATTTTCATTCCCTTCCACAGATTACTGGGATTAAAAAAAAATCCCATATTTTCTGTTTCTGCTTCGTTGTATTTTCTTACAGCAGCACATTTTCTAAATAGACTGGGGAAACTGGACCCAAGTGGTTGTACTTTGTCACGCAGAAGTGAAACCAAGAGCAAGACCATTAAGAGTTTATTACTTGCAGCTCTTCTGTTTCAAATCTGAGCCTATTTCCAATTTAAGTTATCCAAACCCTGTCTTACAGGTGCACCGTTTGATAAGGGAAAGCACTCAGCTTGGTGCTAGCTGAATTAATCACATCGATACACAACTGGCTGCGCTACCCAGGAAAAAGGGTCTGAGGTTATATCCATAGGAAGAGGGACAACTTGGGAAAGCAGCTGAAAAAACTCTTCATTATTCACAGGCAACAATTCACTCGTGTGAACTCCAAGGTAGCGACACAAGAATTAACTAAAGCAAGCTGATACCGAGATGTTACACAACACTTGCAAGAGGAACACCAAAACACTTCATATGCAAACAGTGAATTTATAAGCGTGTCGAAATATCAGAGAAATACAGCAGTAGTTACAAAAACGGTCTGAAGGCTCGAGCAAACGCATTAGATGGTCTGAATTTAGGAGAATTTACTTGTGGCTTGGTTACACTGTTCTTGGGAATGAGCCCCTCTCCCAACTAGTTTAACTTGTGTGTGTTCTTTGAGGCCTTTATCAGTATAACGCATATGAAAATACAACTGCAAACACCTTCCAGCTGCAGATAAGGGGCAGCTACTTATTTATTTTTAAATGCAACATTCAGTTACTGGAAAATACTTCAAACATGTGCAGCAGGCTATGGAAAGGCAGATAAAGACGTAGATAAAAGCGCCTTTTAGTCAAACAAGCTACTGGCTCCACGTAGACTTAACAAGACAAAGCATAAGTGACCTTCAAGTACAAGAAGATACTGAGAAAATACCATACAAAACACTGAGCAGAAGAATTGTAAATCTCTAGCTTCACAAGCTTAAAATAAAAAACTAAACAAGGCAGCGTGTGGCTGAAGTCTAACCTTTCCAGAGGGACGTCAAAAGGTGACATTTAAATGTAGGAAAGGATACAGGAAGAAATAAAGGGACAGCAAGAAGGGGAAGCAAACCTTTAATTATCTTTTGCTTTCACAAATGCTAGTGACATACGATCGGTGCACCTATCTTGAATTTTCAAAACAATTGGTATGTGAAAGAATAAATACTTTAAACCCGCATCTACTTCTGTAGTGAGAATTGTAGCCTATTTTAAGCTTGCATGGGGGAAAAAAAATTGCTTTAAAATACTTTCTAATTAGATTCTTGAAAAGTTTCAGTCTCTATTTTCTTTAGCTGACCTCCTGTACAAGCGTGAAACAAATTTAGCAGATGAAATTGTACTAGGCATGGGAAATTATATAATACCCAGTATATAGCAGGGCATCAACATGACCAGCACTTCTATTTTGTTTATACCACATATTGGGAGAGTGTGAAATGACAGTGTGAAGTTAAGATGGAAAACTTTCCTAAGTCTGTAGAATTTATGGCACGCTAACCAAACAAATTACAAGTACAAATATTAAGACCCATCAAGAAAATTAAGCAGAGATTCAAACAGTTGTGTACAAACTAAGACTTTTTGAGCTTTCTCTACCATACATCAGCACAATCGCACTGAACTGAGCAGATTTTTGCATACTCTCAAACTTGCACGTTATTATTTAACTGCTGTGTAAGGGTTCACCTCAGAGCTTCAGGAGACTTTTAAGGCGATTACACTGATCTTACCAAAACATGCTACAGTATTTTCTCTAAGAAGTCATCAGAACTTGCACAAAGCAGCCACGTCGGGTGGCTAAAGGAAACACTCATCCCTTCATATGCAATTTATAAGCATACTGCTTTCAGTTGAAGTAAAGGAGGTGGTTTTGTGGGATTTTTTGTTTGCTTGGGGTTTTGGTTGGTGGGTTGGTTGTTTTTAAAGCTATATGCTAATAGTAAGATTCTTCCTCATGAAAGTTAATATTGGTATTATTTCCTCTCTGATAGCTATCTTGAAGACAGTCAAGTCTAGCCAATTTCTTCCCAGGCCCTGCTCAACCATGTTTCTGGGAAAACCCCACCCAACCACCCTGATCTCACTGGTCACTTACTTCTCTTCTTCGTGTTGCTCTTGTTTGGAAGCCCATCCTGTGCCGTCTTTAGGCACAATGTTCACATTAGGGTCGTTGCCTTTGTTCTCCGCTTTGAGACTGGGGAGGTTTGCTGGGGGAGGCATCCTCCTCGAAATAGCGACTTTGCCAAGACTCTGTAATCCATGGCGTGCGGCAACTGCTCACCGAAACAGAAAGCACAAGTTAACAATGTTCTTTAATGGGTAGTATTCATGCAAAGCTGCCTGGATCAATAACAATGTTTTGCAAGAAACTCAGAGAATTCAAGAGTGTAAGAATGACAAACTCAAAATTCTTCATAATTTAAAAAAAAAAAAAAAGGAATTATGAAACTTGGTTTGGAAGAACTTGAGTTCTTTTTGAATAGTGAGTCACTATGGCAAGCCTATTCCAGAGACTATAAAGGATATAGGGCCCCACCTTTACACAAAACGTTCAGTGACAGAAAGCTAGAGGAGTACTTTCAGAATATGAAGCTGATGTCTTAGTATCCTTCAACATGTTGTCAAGCATCATTCCCTCGCTCCTTTGGGGGTTTAATGTACCTTGATGAGTCCAGGAAGACCCACTTAAGTCCAGCCCATTTCTTTTTTGCTGCCAGTTTCAGTTGGCAGCTGCTGCTCTCGCAAAGACATTCCCACAAATCGCATTTACTCTAGGCTACAGGTATGAAAAAGCAGTATGAAGCTAATGCATTACAGGGCACGTTCAACCTACCAACCAACCAACTCAGAAGAACAAGTACAAGACACTACCCTAGGCATATTGTATCATTACAAACATCTCAAGTTTCATCCTTTAAAAGCAGTATTGTGGCCAACCTTAAAGTTTGAACACACC
>WEIS01076626.1:34916-46012 GCA_013389965.1 Todus mexicanus | reverse complement strand
TCTCTTTCTGCAGGGCTGCTCATCAGACTCTTGTCTCCCAGTCTATACATAAAACGATACGTAGTAAGGCATGACCTTCCCTTCACAAACCCCTGCTGGCATTGACTCCCAACACTTACACAGTTGGGTAGGCACTGAGCAGATATTTTGAGTCTTTTTCATGGCAAAAACATTGGACATAACTGCTGAAAGGGGCATATCTCCTAAGAAGTTTGTGCATGGAAGGTGTCCATGAAACTAAGATTTTTAAGTTGAAGCTTTTCTTAACTTCAGACCCTGCAATGCATTTCAGGGTATGACTTAACACTGCCCTGACCATCCTTTCCACCCATTTAAGACTCTATTCCTGATTCTCCAGTTAGTCACTGCAGAATTTTACAAGTGTAAATAAATATGGTCTCAAAATGCTGCGGAGTCTAGCATGTAAATATCAGCAGGTGAAGGTACATGGAAGACCAACACCTTTACAGTGAGCTCTACTTGCTGCTGACTGTGCCATACCCACTAGACTGTGCTTCTGGTCTATATACAGTAATTTTGTATGTGGACTTGAATTACAGAGCTAGATTCCACTGCTGCTTCTTAAATGCTGATGACAAAGAATAGAAAAATCTGCCTCTTAAAAAGCTGCTGGGCTTTATAAAAGATGTTTCTCTTAGAAACACTTAATTTGAAAATTGTTTCTAATTACATATAGTTTTCTGAGGTTTGCTTTCCTCTCATTACTTTTTTACTATTAAGACATTTGTATGAATGCAGGATCCTATTTTCTTAAGTGATCATCTGCTTTTGCTATTTATTCTTCTTGTGAAATCATGATCTTTATTTGTCACAGTAATTTCCATGGCAACCAGCTGTGATGTCACACGCGGGTGCTTATGATTTCAAGAGCTGTTTTGCTTTTAAAGTTCCTATCTTGTAAGCAAATATCCCTTGTCCACCTAAATGCTGTAAATAAATAGGGACAGAAATATGTATTTTATAGAACCAATACTATATCCAGCTGGAACACTTATCAAAGGTTTCTGTGAGATAATGGCAATCTTTCAATGCTCTTTTAACGTAGTTTGCTGTGGAATCTTTCGCATTTGGTTCTAATTCTGGGCCACTAATACCTTCTCTGCCAAATACATGAAAAGTCATTATTCTGTAAGTTGATTTATGACATGGAAGTTTTTTATCTTCACAAAGTCTCAGGAGAGTCTTGGAGATACATTTTTTTGTCTTGCTGTCTCTCCTGTAATAAGGACAAGGATTACATTTCCTTAGAGCATGCAGAGCTTTTAATGCCCTGGCACTTGTACCCTCCATGGAGGAAGTGATGGGAGAGATGTTACTTCAGCTCCTTGTCAGGCTGTGACTGCTCCTTGTTAAGCAACAGGAGCAAACCCAGAAACGCAAAAAAAAAAAAAAAAAAAAAAGCAAACTGGAGGCTCTGTGCTTGAGTTTCATTAGTGTTGCTGGCTTGGTGCCCAACTATGTCAGAAAAAAATACCTTCTTCAGAAATTCAGGGTATTGATTAATGCTGTATTAGGGACTTCAGATGGAGGCAGCACACTCTGTCAACGATGCATTCTCTGACAGCAGGCGGTTGGAAGGCCAAGTTAGATTTGACAGTGATCTCTGACCACAAGATGAAGCCCTCAGAGTCAGGGCTTTCAGATGAGAAAGCATAGGCTTCAGCACAGAGGTCGACCTATTCATGTGTTCAGAACAAGAGAGGGCTTTTAAAATTAAAATAGCAAGGACAGTCATCTCGCAGGCTCAATAGATTTCAACACCGTGCACTATCTTTCGTAGCTATTTAAGCATCCTCCTGAAGCTCAGGCATGTGATACTGACTTTTAAAACACATGACAAAGATAAAACAGAATGATGAGCAGAGAAAGAAGCCTCAAACAATGTGGGATGCACTTCTCTGGTATTTGCAGAGCTTCTGTCTCTTCTCCTCCTTTTAAAGGTTTTTCAGTGTGAATCGTTTGCCATAGTAAAAATAAGGTGGTGTTGGATGAGGAGAGATCCGGTGGAGGGAGGGAAGAAATAAGCAGTATGTCAGAGGAGGAGAAGTAGTAGCTGTGACCTGCTGAAATCAGTGTCAGTTTCCCAGGGCTAGGATTTCAAATTGATGGCAGTTGCCCAGCAAGTAAATTCTCTCTGCCTTCCTGAACTTCGTAGTGTTCAACTCCAGAGCTCAAAACTGTATTGGAAGTCCAAGGCTGTGCATGCAAAATGTAGCTGACAGGTACAGTATGTCTCCAAATGTGGGAAAGCTGATCAAAAAATCACCTGGTGAAACACAAACAAACCACCCAAGTTGTGCTTTTGAACAAAGTAGTTAATGATAAGTAGTTTTTCCCTGTCCTCAGTTTGCTTAACCACTGTATGCTGTTTATTGCAGGAGTGATTCGTGAGAGTTACCTGAAGGGTCATGATCAGCTGGTGCCGGTCACCCTGTTGGCCATTGCTGTTATTCTTGCTTTTGTCATGGGGGCCGTCTTTTCAGGAATCATAGTGTACTGCATCTGTGACCATCGCCGCAGAGACGTGGCTGTTGTGCAGAGAAAGGAGAAGGAGCTGACCCACTCCCGCCGTGGCTCCATGAGCAGCGTTACCAAGCTCAGTGGCCTCTTTGGGGACGCTCAGTCCAAGGAGCCAAAGCCTGAAGCTATCCTCACGCCTCTGATGCACAATGGCAAGCTAGCTACTCCAGGCAGCACTGCCAAGATGCTAATCAAAGCTGACCAGCACCATCTGGACCTTGCCGCCCTGCCAACCCCTGAGTCCACCCCAACACTGCAACAGAAGAGAAAGCCAAGCCGTGGCAGCAGGGAATGGGAGAGAAACCAGAACCTCATCAACGCCTGCACAAAAGATATCCCCCCGATGGCCTCGCCCGTGATTCCAACTGACTTACCGCTCAGGGCTTCTCCTAGCCACATTCCCAGCGTTGTGGTTCTGCCCATAGCCCAGCAAGGCTACCAGCACGAGTACGTTGACCAGCCAAAAATGAGTGATGGGGCGCAGATGTCTGTGGAGGACCAGAATGCCACCCTTGAGTACAAAACTATCAAGGACCATCTCAGTGGCAAAAGCCCCAGCCATGGTGTTAACCTGGTGGAAAATCTCGACAGCATGCCACCAAAAGTACCGCAGCGGGAAGCTTCCCTTGGGCCTCCGAGTGCCTCGCTGTCACAGAGCGGCCTAAGCAAGCGGCTGGAGATGCACTCTTCTGCTTACAACGTGGACTACAAGAGAAGCTACCCTACAAACTCACTTACGAGAAGTCACCAGACATCAACCCTCAAAAGAAACAACACTAATTCCTCTAACTCGTCCCACCTCTCCCGCAATCAGAGCTTCGGACGGGGCGACAACCCCCCTCCAGCCCCGCAGAGAGTGGACTCCATACAAGTCCATGCTGCTCAGGCACAGGCTGTGACTGTATCTCGACAGCCGAGTCTTACCACCTACAACTCGCTGACGAGGTCAGGGTTGAAACGCACGCCCTCACTAAAGCCCGATGTACCTCCCAAACCTTCGTTTGCTCCACTGTCCACGTCCATGAAGCCCAACGATGCGTGTACATAATCAGAGTGGGGTGGGAGGGGGGAGAATGGCAATTAAGCAGAGGTTGCTCTTGAAAGCCAGTGTTCTGCAACTGTTACTGCTCGCTCCTCTGAGAAGATGGTTGTTGCAAGCTGAAGATATGTTGGATTTCTGCTCTCTGGGAAAAGTGGAATATTTTTTTAAACCCGAGCCATATGACCCATGGTTGAAGGTTTGCAATTGCAGGACTCACCCCCACAACCCGCCAGTTCTTTGCTCAAAAGACTAACCCTCCACCACAAATGTTGAGCCAAAAGCACACAGGTGAAAGATGACTGTGACATTTCACCCCCTGTCCCAACTGCACAGCGCATTCCTGAACTGGGAAAGAGTGCTCTGAAAAGCAAAACAAATAATTACAAAAATAAACATAAAAAAAATTAAAAAATTTTTAAAAAGAAGAAAAAAAAAGAATCCATTGATAAAGCTAACTCTGACTTAACAATGGCAGAAGTTTACTACATGCAGGTACTGTGAAACAATGCCCATCAGTGTTAGAGCCATTTGGTCACAGCAGTTAAATGCCGTGTTGGGCAAACTATGTCATAGATTTCTGCTACCCTTCTCTTTTAATGAATAACATGTGACTGTTAACGCAAGTAACTCGTCTTATTTATTGTTCAACTTTTGTTTTTCCTAAGGAAATGACTTCTGCATATCATCCATTGAGCAGCTCTTCAGAGAAGTACCTTGAAAGCTATACCTATTTAACGTGAAACCCATTAACTGGAGTAATTAAAACTCTTTTATTTTTCCAATAAATTCACTGAGTTAGCTAAGTTGGAGCTGGAATTCTGAACTTTGTGCCTGGACTGTCTGATTAGCTGAAAAAAAAAGGGGATATCTATTTAAGTCTCTCAGCTAATTAGCTGGCTGGGCCTCTGACCTAAGACAGCAACAAACAAATACTGCAAGTTCATAACTTCTAAAGCAACTGCAAAAGAAACTCTTAAAAGCCGCACATTTGTGCACCATTGCTATCAACATGGCTTTGTCAGTAGCTAATACTTTCTGTGAAGGCACCAGCTTGTGATGTGCCATCTCATTTCACCTTGCATGTGAGACGGCAAACAAAATCCTCAAACAGTGTGAACTAGTTAATATGCCGGCTGTTACCATGCATAAATTATGGTCTTATCACACGGGTTTTTCGTGGGAATATATCTGTGAATAGCCTGTTTTCTTCCACATGTAAATTTGTGCCTTACACCCTCAGTTGTGTATACTTGTGAGCTGTAGTATGTAAAACCTTTTTCTTTTTCCCCTTTGAGTAATGCAAATATTTATTGATCCTTCCTCCTCCGAGCCCCTTCAAGAACTGGAGTAAAGACATTGAAAGAAGAACATGGTGGTTATTGTCGTAGCCCTGTGTCCCTCAAGAAATTAGGCTAGCACCATATGCCCCACTTCAATTTGAATTTCTAGCTGTGCCAAGTCCTCTCTCAAAACCACCTGCAAGCGGGGATGCTCCCAAATCACCATGCTGGGAGTTCTGCCTTCCCCCATCTCATGCTCCCCATTTACTGCACGTCAGCCTGGAGACCATTCTCACTGGGCAGCAGGGAAGTGACCAACACCCTTGTCCACTGGGCTGGCCTGTCCCCTGTCTGGGGACAAGTGCTGGCAAGAGGGTTCAAGCCCTGCAGAAAGCCCAGCCACACATCTTGCAGTACGCAGGGTACATGGAGCTAGGACAGGCAGGCGGGCTCCTGCTGTAGCTACCTGCTGCTCCAGAAGGATGCTGCATATACTTCTTTGGGGAAATTTTTTTTTTCCTTTATTTCTTTTGTGTGACTGTGCATGTAGTTAGTGTGGGAGTGTGCGCGCACACAGGTGTGTGCGTGTGTGTGTGTGCGCGCGCAGGTGTGTAAGTTCCTTTACAGTCTTTCAGTTTATGCAAAAACGTAGATGTGTTTTTAATCTGTTACAATAACTGTCAACATACTGTAGAAAAATGATGGGGATCGCTTCTAAGCTTTTTATATATATATATATCTACTGAACAGTATGTTTGAGTAAGGTGGTTGTTTCTGTTTCAATTTGTTTTTTAAAATTTTATACTTCCATTTGTTTTTCAGGGTTTTGGTTTTGTTTCTGAATGATTGAAAAGACAAATTTTAAGTCCATTAGCTTATATGGTATATATAAAGTCTGGATGGTCTAGACCAAAGTGTGTAACAAGGGTGCTTGCATGTTCTTTCATTTCATCATAGCTTCTTTTATGAAACAGTTTTGTTCACCCTTAGTGAACTATGCAGACTGGAGTAGATAGACCTGTATCCAAAGCAATGTTGTAGTTTTAATAAAAAACAAAGAGAAAACCCTTTGAAAACAGTAGGTAGCAAGATCATTTTTAAAGAGAACCAACTCACAACCTTTTCTCCAAACTCCAAACCCCTGGAGCACCAAACGTGCAGGTCCCCTTGGTATTACCCCGCAAAGCATTCTCCCAAAATGTAGAGATGAATAATCATGGCAACAGCTTGTGCAGCAAACTGCCTTCACGACATACATGGCACCAGTTACCGGGCTGACCTTGAAACATGCATTTTGTACTCAGCTGGGTCTTCTGTTTTTTGTCCTTTCCCACCCCTTCCACCCTCTGTTTCGAGGGGTTCATGAACCTATGTGTGCCTTTGCTTTCCACCCTTGCTATACACTGGTAGATGCAACAAATTCAGACTCTCATTTGTTGTAAAGTTGTAAAGTATTGTGATGTCACCAGTTTCCCTTCATTTCCACGTCCCCCTAACATCTGATTCACTACTTAATGTATGTTGTAAAAAAAAAAANCAAAATGTGTTTACCTCTCTAAAATAGTTTGAAAAAAAAAAAAAAAAAAAAAAAAAAGAAAAAAAAAGCAAGAAAGAAAAAGAAAGGAAGAAGGAGGAGAAAAGGGGAAATAAAAGCTCTTGATTACATATGGTAATAAAAACAGACTGTTCTACCTTATTTCTTACGTCCTGGTTCTTTTGTTTCTATGATGATTTATCCTTTTCCATTAAAATAAATAAATAAACAAACAAATAAATAAACAAAAGAAATGAGATGCTGATCATTTAGATCAGGTTATGGTGAGAAAGAAATTTGTTACTTTGTGTCTCTTACAAAAGATGGACTTGACTTTAGAGTAAGGTGATGGTAATTAAAAATTGAATCACACATTTGCTCTCCCTCTATTCATATTCTGCACTTTCTTTTTATGAGCTTGTTCATCATCAAATATTTATGGCAGACTTGATAGTTTAAAAGATCAAGGCTGAGATTTAAGCACGCGTGGTCCACCAAAATAGATCATCATACAGATGTGACTTCATCTCCAGGCTTTACATATTAATAACGAAGGAGCCTGTGTTTTCTTTTAGCAGGCATAAATCTATTGTGGTTCATAGATCTGATTTAGAGGATGCTGCCTGAGACTAATTCTGCAAGAAAATGATAGTAAGCAGATAAATAACAGAAGAGGATATCATCTCCATAGTCATGGAAGTCATTAAATCATACCTGCATTCTCCACATTGATTTTGTGTAAATGGGGATCACTTACAGACAGCCATTACAGTACAGGTAAATGCTTTGTTGCGTTAGTTACTGGGCTTAGTGATTTTGTTTTGCGACAGGAGTTTCGTGTGACCCTGTAGAAACGAGACATCTGATCCAGTAGTTTACACTTGCTCAGGTCATACTCAGGCTTTCCTGCCCTACTACAACACCCTCTTTTGGACCTGGAACCAGACTGATACATGCTGGTCCCTCACCTTGCACCATGGATTGCCCTGACATTGTTTCAGCAGAAAGTTGTGAAGTACTAGCTTTGCTCAAGGAGTGGGACATGCTGGATTTAATTAGAGAAATCACAAGAGAAGCCCTTGGTGGAAAGCAGCAGGCCCCTCTACAGGTCTATCTCCTCTATCTCTGCCTGGAGGGACACCAGGACTCCAAAGGTAGTGCCGTTGGTGTAGCAGTGACACACAAGAGCAGAGCATTGCAAACATTGTTTTTCAGTGACTTGCCCTCAAACATGTATCTTTTTTTCTCGGGGTGCAGGCTTCCTTTGAGCCAGGCAGACTGGCAAGCAGATGTGCAGTGTGATTGTTCAGTGGATGCCTGCCACAGCTGGGACCTGGCATGCTGCCCTGAGTGATGCTAAGGGACCCCCAATCCAAGGAATGAGGGCAATGTATGACCATGGAGTGCTCTGCATTCTGCTGCATTTGACCTGCATGCTTCCAGAGTCAAAGCAAACAGGAAAGCAAAAGCTCTTCAGGTGCTTAGGGACATGTATCATTTTCAGCTCTGCAGCCAGTCTTTTGTGAAGGTACTTCATCCAGCTTTTGTTTGAAGTGTTTTATATAAGCAGCACCTAGGGAAGCTATTCAAAGATTAATATAGCTCTATTTTAACACTAGTATTCCTTGATAACCAGTTGCAGGCTGCTGCCTGGAGGACAGGTCCCAAGAACGCCCTAGCTGTGGCACTGGCTGCCTCCTTTGCAGAGCTTCTCTGTCTGTTGCCAGAGAAAGGAAGATCCATGTAAAGCACAGGCTTGAAGGAGGGAGAGCAGGAAGGGTGATGGCCTGATGTTCAAGGCATATAGGGCCTCTTAACTACTCTGCTTTTCTAGCCATAAACTTCTGGCCAAGCGTGAACCTAGCCCCTTAAAGCAATTTTCTCTCCCGACACCTGCCAAATGTGCACCCGGCACACACATAGTCTGTGAAGTGAAGGAGGTAGGATGCATCAGACCCCAATTCCCTAGTGCGGTCTTGGCCAGCCAAGTGCCATACAGGCATCCAAAGCACCACCCTGCCAAGGAAATGTCCCTCCACTGAGCACCTACAGCTCACTCCTGAGCAGAGGCAGTGCTTTCAGGCTCCAGTATGCTGGCTTTTGACATAGGAGGAGACCTTTGAGCTACCTGCTGTCTATTTGAATCATGAGGTCTGTCCCCTGCAGGGCCCATTGATGCTGTGCTGCAGAAACTCCCTGTGGCTGAACAAGGCAAAAAAGACACCCAGGAGAAAGCATGCGTGCTTTGAGCACTTCGGTCAAATTAATGCCACCTTATTAGTCCTATTAATGGTACTCATGTTGACCTCATTTAGCATGTCATCGAGGATGCGTGGAAGTTCATTTCCAATCAGCATTAATTTGCATACACATTTTTACACAAAATGGAACCCAGATGAATGTCTCTGAACAACAGGCCTCTGTAAATAAATCCTAGTCCACTTGCCTGTTCTGCCCCTTTTTCTCCAATATGTGTACCTTTTCAAAATACACAAGAGTGTCATTTCAAGGCTATCTGCAAACCCTACCCCGTTGTAGCTTCTACAGCAGGGAACATTTTTCAGCTGAAAGCTGCTCACATGAAAAAAACAAAGCAGGTAATCAGGAAAAGCATGGGCAGTGTAGTGCACTTTACTGCCAACAGGATGGCAATATACAGGGGTGATTTTGTATGAAAAGGGGTGCCAGAAGAGTAAACATTAATCAACATCAACATTAGGAACAACACAGTGGTCCAACTAATGGCCATAGTCATTTCTGGGATGCAATTCCAGATCATTCTTCTGTCACAGAATTAGCAGGATTATTCTGTGCTCTCTCCTAGGGCTGGAATGGATTCTTGCTCCCTAAAGCTTGCTTATAAAGCTAGTTTAAAGCAATCTGGAGGACCTGAAGTGGTGCTCTTGTCTACCCCACTGCGCTGAGGCAGGATCAAGCAAATCTAACCCATTCTTGATGGTTGATTGTCTAACCTCGCTTTGTAAATGTGTCTTACTCTGGGAAGAAGCAAAAGTCGCCCAAGGGATCAATGTCAAGAGTTTCAGAGTGTCTAAAGAAAATTGGAAGCTAAGAAAGTGGGTTGGTCTGGCTCAGTTAAGGCCAATTTTCTATTTATCCAATTAAAGTTAATTTCCCATAAGTATGGCACCTGCTCCAACCAACAAGTGTTAGAGAAACACATTGTGTGTGTAATATTCATATGCTTCCTGCTGATGCATGTGTCTGCTAATGAGTCTCTAGGTAGGCTTTTTATTACTTTTTTTCCATTTTTTAAAGACTGGAGATACTTTTTTTTTCAGAATAAGTACCAAGAACATCATCATATGCCTTGTGCAGGAGAGCGATGATGTATTAGACTTCTTAGTATGAATAGAAACAGGTAAATAGTCGTCTATCCCCTAACTTTGTAATTTAAACAGTGTAAGTCAGTAGGGAAAGGCTATAATTGGAGTCAGAGTAAGTGAGGTGAAAATTGCTAGGTGGCAGTACCATCTGCATCTTATTTTAATTAGCCAAGTTTGTTATCAGAATATAAAACTTTCTGCTATTCAAGTCCTTGGCTTATTTTAACTATGAGTCCAAAGCGATTGCCACATGTCTAGGTAAGGACAATTACCGATCAGAAAAGGAGAATTATCCTCCCCACTGATCTGGCTAACAGTTACCGTGCCTGAGAGTAGGGACAAAAATATGACTAACCAAGATCATTGTCACATCTGCTTAGTGTTTCATGACAAACTCTATCAAGGCTAACAGCACCACTGTTAATTCAATTAGATCAGTGTTTTCCTTTGCTAGCCATGATGCATTTGGAAGACCAGCAACTGTATGCAGAGTGTGGCTGGCAGTCCCCTGCAAGGAATAATAGCATCATAAATAATATATTAAGACGAAGACAAATCTAGCAGGCTGCAGTCAGAGCACATCAGCCATATAGCTGAACTCTGCAATATCGCAAGGGGAGGAGGAAAAAGTAGCTATGACAGGAAATTATAACAACTATAAATGACAGTGACTACAGGAGGCAACAAAACTCATTAGGTCAGCTTTTTAAGCAAAGTGCAGGGGAAGCACGGGCCAACCTGCCGGCAGCAGTGGAAGCACAGCGTGCCCTCACATTCATCCTCCTTAAGATGAAATAGCAGGTAGCTAGTGCTGGATTTAAAGAAAGATGATAAATAACAAAAGGGAATTGGCAAAGAGCTTGATGGAAACCCAGATTTTTGGCCTGCAAGCTCTGCCCTACTATTCAGCCCCACGGAGGTTTTTCCCCCATCTGCAGCCTGGGACCAGGACAGCTACACCCTCCAGGGCAGTCAGGCTGCCAGGCCAGGCTGCTCCTTGTGTAGCAAAACTGCTGGGACCCCTGGTACCAGCTGAGAAACTGCCCTGTTTTGGGGAAGCACATTGCATAGCCAGGGGCTCAGGCTGTGGGAGTGAAGGGCACAGGTAATTCAGAGTGGACGAGCCCGTTGTTCTGACCTGCAGGATTTGGGCTAGCAGGTGGCACGCATCGGCACACAGGAACAGCCATGCGGTAGCTAACAACAGGCAGTAAGAGCTGCACTTGCGGAAATCCTGTTCCGGCCTCTTCTGTGGTCAAAGGGAAAAAAACCCAGATGTACCTTTGCCTCAGCCAACATGCTAGTAAAAATACTCTGATAAGAACTTCCCAAAACAATTTCTGCCTTCCCCCCCC
>WEIS01076626.1:0-25375 GCA_013389965.1 Todus mexicanus | reverse complement strand
AAAAGAAAAAAGAAAGAAAAAAAAGACTAGAGAAAGAAAATTTTTAAAAACGGAGGGAGAAGGAGAAAAATGGCAACCTTTAGAAGATGTTTTTGGCAGCACTGATATACAGTACCTCTGGACTTTGTTTAATCACATGAATATAAGACAATAAATTGCACAGCAACACAAACACCAGTCACCCCTGTTTTCACCATGTATATAGGCTTTGCTCCACTGGTAACAATGCTGAGGGGATCCTGGAATGGGACAGCTGTATCCTTCTGACATATCAAACATTTTGTGAGGTGGATAAGCAAAGCTGTATGTCAGAGCAGTAGACAAAGTGTTCTTTATTTTTTATTGTGCATGAGTACAAACAACGATCCAAGGTTGAAAAATTAGATACTGCAGACCACTCAACAGGAATTTTCCTGATGGAAAACTACTTTGTTTTGGTATTTGTCATACTTCTCAAAAGAAACAGTTATCAGAAGAGAAAGAATATTCCTGTTTGTTTGCAAACCAGCAGTATTTTCACTTACCATTAACATCTTGTAGCTGTGCAACAAAAAGCAATATACATGACTGTGGGGCTTGTTCATTTCACCTTTCGGCGGTAAAACCTATATATTTCTAAAACGCTCCCAGATTCCTTTTCCAGATTCACTGAAAAAAGCACAATTCACTTCAAACATTGATGTGATTATATTCTCACATTAAAAACGGCTTTATTCGCTTAGGTGTTTTTGAATGACTGTGTTGCATGTAATAGGAAGAATAAGCATCATTAATTCATTATCTTATTACTATTTAACATGCAAATTGCAGTAGGGCATTAAGGACCTCGTAATGGAAACATCAGCCCTTCAGAAATGCAAAGCGTACAATCAGCACGTGATTCCTGGCACAGAGACACCAGAGACCTGAGGAGAGGAGAATGGGGCCTCAGCAGCCTCCTAGCCTGGTGGCTTCTTTCTTCTTTCCGTGCCTTTGCATATTGGGAGCATACGCCTATGAGCAAACACCAATGGCCTGAATATCCCAGAGACAGATAGGAAGGAGAAGTGTCCCTTTGGCTTTTTGCCCCCAGCCAGCCTGCACAAACCGCTTTGAATTGAGACAGTCCTGATGCAGTGCTGAACACTTACACTAGCCAAGCAAAGCAGGGTAGAAACCATTTCAAAGTAATAATCTCTCTTTCTCAGTATTCGTATAGGTGAGGAGATAATTCCAAGGCTTGGGTTTCAGGCCACTTTGGGGAAGGGAGGGAAAACACAGGTTGTGATCGCATCTGGTTTTGTCTGCTCTCTCATTGAATAAGGGGTATAGGTAGGAATAGCTGGTAACAGCTGAGTTTCACTTAAAATAGCAGTGGGTCACACTCACACGATGCTTTTTGAAGAGGGCAGGGTCTGATGCTAGCTGTAAATGGGGAGAGCAGCATGTGGGAAGCAACTCAATTGACAAGCAAGGACCCGAGAGGTCATGTAATAGGGTTCAAAGTCTGTTTAACCATGCAAAGCTGAGCTGGGAAAGTGCCTAATAAAGCATCAACTACATGAGGTATAGCTTTCTGCATCAAATCACACTGTCTGGGCTAAATTAGTGGAAATGCAAAGCTCTCCACACAGCGGCCATGCTGTTAATGGGTCTCATCTCTGTGCTGCTCCCCACAATCACACGCATGAGCAGGCACACACAGGCTCGCAGCCCCCCACTGCCCTGCTTCACATCCCCCCTTCTTCACATCCCACGAGGAGGGGAATGGTGAAAGCAGGCACAGGCAGCTGTGGCCAGGCTCCTGATAAGAAAAGCTAGGGATTTATGTGATTCTTGTAACCAGATCTCTGGTACCCGGAGGGCTTAAATCAGTTTTGCTGGGTGCATTTTGCCACCTGCCTGGACAGGCTTGCAGCCTCCTTGCAGGCTGCACCAGAGGGAAACGCTTCGTACAGCTGCTCACTGTGAGCGCTGGAGGAATGGCAGAAGCCAGGGGCTGCAAAGCCTGCGTAGGACCCCTTCTAAACAGCCAGGGTCATGAGAAAGCGCATCATCTGCCTTTTGGGGTGTCACAGTATAAGGAGAAAAATAAAGCAGAAGAGAGGCAGGAGGAGGATGTCAAAACACACATGGCTGCAGTGCTCAAAGCCCCATGACATAGGCAGAGGCTTGTACAAAATGTTGGGACACAGTCCTCTCCTGTCTTTGGGGACCCAAGAGTGGTGGGGATGGGGTGCAGGTCAATGGGAAACTCCTGTGCCTGGGTCCCACCAGATGATCTTACCAGCCCTCTTGGCTGGGAAGTTACAAGGCATTTTTCATCCACTGTGAGTGATTATTTAAAGTATAAAATAACTGGGGGACTCCAGGCTTGGGAGGACAGAAAGCATTTGTCTACGCTTATTTCAAGGAAAATAATACATTTCCAGCACAGTTAGATGTGAATGCAGACAGCTTTTAACCTATAAAAGCACACAAACAAACCACGCAACACGAGCAGTTCAAAGACATCTCATTTACTTAGAAGCAGAAACTGCATTCATTCAAAGACATGACAGCAAAAACCTAGGGGATGCAGAGCTTTAAAAAGGGACATTTTAAACAATGTTTAACCTAGTCCTGAAATACTTCAGCCAAAATTCAGATAAAAGTTGAAGAGGAAGAAAAAGACCCAACCAATTCCTTTGAAAACTTCATTGAAACAGCCCTACTTTTATTCCTACTTTGTTACACTTCACAGCTATCTTGAATTAGCTCTTTGTTAAATCAACTGAATCTTTCCTGTTAGAACAAAATTACGGGTCAGATAGGAATTATCCACCCCTTTGTTTTGCAAAACAGACTATTTGCCAAATGCTGTAATGTTGAGCAGTTTTAATTTTATTCCATTATATTATTTTATTTCATCTGTTAAGCTTAGTCCAAATAAACTTCAGGTAACCTATATTTTTTTGATTTTATTTTTAAAAAAAGATCATTATTTGAATTGTAGAAATTCATTCTTTGGACTTCCACAGTTCAATATATGCTTCAGAACTGGTGCGTATGATTTATGTGCATGTATGCGCACTTCCAACACTGGCTCAAGCATTCCCTCATCTTTGCAACTTGAGCTGTTGCATTCACATTGCCTGCTAAGTGTTAGAGGCCAGAGCCAATAGACCAGAGCGAGGGATACTCTTTGGAGGACCACTCCTAACAATGAGATTGCACCTTGGGGAAAGGAGAGATACAGCAGGTGGAGGTTTTCTGCCCTAAATTGCATCCCTTATTCAAGGAATCTCTTTTATATCCTTCTCTGCTCTGAAATCTTTTAAGAGACTTCTGGACCTGCGCAACCCCAGGGTGTACGGTGCTGTGGGATGACTGCTTGCAGCCTGACTTACAGCCCACGACACCAGGTGGTTTTGATCCTCTGTAGCCTAAAGGACAAACTCTAGTAACTGGTAAAATCCTTCCGTAGCACAAGTTTCTTTATGAAGATTAAAGAATACATTTACATGCCCCATTGACTCCCCATCTCTTTTCAAATCTCATTTGAAAATATACATTTTCTCTTTCACCTGTACCATTTAATTTCTCACTCTCTCGGATATTATTTATTGTTCTGCTTTACAACTGCATTATTTAACTGTACAGAAATCTGTAATTGTAGTTTGCACAGAAGACTATACATAAAATAAACCAGTATTATATATATTACTCTAGAGGACTACATTAAAGATGAGCACATAAAATACAGCTCCAAATGTATTTAGTCGAACACAGCCAACTCACTTGTGGTGTTCTTAGCCCTTGCGAGGAGCAACATCTTGGGCTTCCGGGGTACACATGGGTTTGGTGAGCAGCTCGGGGGGTGCAAAAAGCTGAGCCCAGGACTGAGGGGTAGCTCCAGCTATGATCTCTCTGTGGGTAAAAGGACTGTCTCCTAGTTTTCCACCAGAAGGACACCTTTGCTACCAAATTTCCTATCCTTTGTTACACTGAACTGATCATAGCCAATCATGAGCAGCGTGCTATTCACTTGAAGAGCAGGTGAATTAGGCCTTCAGCAAACACAGAAGACAAAACAATAATGACAAAAAGAGTAATTTTTAATTAAATAGAAAGGTGTAGTGGCTAACTATCCAGACACTCTGCTTTTCTTAGGGTTATGCTTCATGAATATTTGGCTCCCACAGCAATCTGGGAGCTACGTGTATTAAACTTCCATAGATATTGATTATACACTGGGTGCCTTATCCTTACACTTCGGCCTACAGAAGTTAAGTCATAACTAACCCTCTGATACCCAGCAACAACTTCCAATAGATTCACATTAGATAATTAAATGGCTTCCCTCCTCATGGTATCCAATCACTTCATGATCCTTTTAAAGGACTGACCCTTAACAACAGCTTCTGAGGCAGGAAAATGCTACCTTGTTACACAGCCAGGGGTCTGAGCTGGGGATAAACTGGAAGGAGTGGCAGTGCTGGAGAGGGAGCTGGAGGTAGAACACAGCCCTTACCCACCACCAGCTTTTCTTTCCACTGACTAAACTTGCTGAGCTTGCAGAGACATGGGGGATGCAGCAGGATCTGACCCATGTGTGCATTAGCTAATTCAACCAGCATAACTTGGCACACCTCTGCTGGCTTCAGTGGCACTCTGTCAGCCTACACCCGACAAGGCTCTTGGACCTATGTCTAAAAAGTGTGTATTTCATCTACCTTTGATAGTTCTTGTAACAAAATACTGTAAAGTGCATTGCTGGAACCAAATCTGCCCCAGCAGGACACTGGAGTGGAAAACCTAAGATTTCTTTCTGTCTCTCTGATAAGTACGCTCTCTCACAAACGTGGTAACATATACCAGCAAATGCTTTTCGCATACCTATGCATTTCTCTGAAGGACAGAAATATTTTGCAATTCATTTCTATTGCCACTATTCATTATGCTATTCAATTACATTAAGTGCCCTAATTACTTATTTACAAAGGGTTAGTAACTCTGCACTTTGTACCTGACGGATGTACTAAGCCTGGAGGCGACAAACACTTTTATGCATTCCTCTCTTGATAGTAGCTGTTTCCAATTGCCCTGCTTTTCTCCGCAAGGTAACGGGTCAGCAAAGTTTTAGAGGGAAAGCATGACTTTCAGCTGACGGTGAGCCCAGATCTGGGTGAGCCTGGGAGGCCTGGTGCATCCCTGTACTAGTCTCACTGTGGTCCTAATGTTTCTGTTGGCGAAGGCAGGGAGACCTGGCCTGTGTTTCAAGCAAGAGCACATGTAGACTAGGGGATGTGATCTCCTCAAGATGTTTGCAGAGGACAATAGGCTGTGAGAGATTTTGTGTGCCAGGGCCACTGCTGGGAGATGCCTGCCTGGCTGCACCAGCCTTGAGACACTGGAGACCCTACTAGCTTCCTGTTTCTGTTCCCTCTAAGGTTCAGTCTTGTGGCAAACAAGTTCTTCCTGCCTGCCTAAGAACATCTAGTGCAAACATTTCCTTCACCACAACTAGTTTTGGATTCCAGGCTATCTTATCTCCATTCGGGCTTTTTTCCTCTGGCTAAAGAAGCACAGTCTGTGCATTTTTTTTTCTTCTTTTTTTCTAGTCTATTGTACTACTCTCACTGTCCTCTTGGCTCTAATCAAGTAAGGTATCCTGTTGAAAAATGGACCCACTAATTCAAGAAATTATTTTCTGTGTAAAGCAGATGTGTATCATACACCTCACCTTCTTACATGATCAGGTGGGTTGTCACAACACTCTGTGTGGGTACTACTGTCTGTGTCCATTGAAAGCTGTATTTCCCTGCACTGTTGTTTGTGCAGCTGGTTTACTCCTTACGTGTTAGACCTTAGATTCATCCTCATTGAGTTATATCCTCTATTTTTCAGTCTATATCTCTAATTTGTCAACATTATTGGAATGCTAATCCAAACTTTCAACCTCCTTGCAGCAGCGCTGATAAGGACGATCACTACACCAATATTCAGGTAATCAGTGAATGACTGAATAGCCCCAGTGTTCAGAGCTGCTGAACAGATAGCTCGACAGATGAGAGGGTGCTGTTGATCTGTGCCCGCAGACCCACCCAGCAGAAAGGCTGAGCACATATTCCCAATAGACACAGAGCACTTACCCAAATGAGAAGCATGCAGATGTCCTGATCGTGGTTCTTCCCTCCTTCTAGTAAGTGGCTTTAGACACATAGTCTCTATGACAGCTGCTCCTGGATCCCCAGCCTCTCTGGCTGCCTTAAGCCACAGCCCCAGCTGGTCAGGGGACCCCCTTGACCATGGCCTGACTCCCCCAACTGGCGCTCACATCCCATACATACACACACATGTAGAATGGACTCAATTACACAGGAAAAGTGTACTCAAGATTTCTGTTCACATACATTTGCCCCCTCTTACCACTTCTTGTCTGTTTTCCCACACTTGTTTCTTCTCAATCCACCTCGATCCCTCCTTTATCTCTAGCCCTTTCCCAGTCTAGTGCTTCCATATCCCAGCAGTCATCCTACAAACATCCCATATTAAGTGTTGCACAGTCCACAGGTGCTCTTCCCCAGCATCTCACTGCTCCCAGGCAGTGACCTCCAAGGCTATTGAGTGCTTCAAGGAGACTCTCCCACCTACCCCACAGGGTCTTACCCCACATCCTGAGCCCATCATTTTCTGACTGTCTCTGTATCTGCTCCACAGCAGATCACGATTTTAGCTTGCCAATAATAACTACAAGTGACATAGCATATACCATACGTACTGGGACATGCCTGGGAAAGGAAAATGAACCAGACACATTCCTCAGATCAAACTATGAGCCCTGCTCTGCAGAAACCAATGCAATTTTTGTCTTTATCCTATGACGAACAAAATCTGTCCCTCAGCTTCTGAGGGATGACCAAAGCCTCACAAACATCCGTGCACATCCCCAGGGATAGACAAATAAGATGCCAGACAATCCCACGGCACGGGTCTCCTGTATGTTTCTGGTAGACAGTGCAAGGTGCAGGCCACAAACTGGTATTTCTTCTGGGCTTGGCTGCTCTGAAGCTTTCAGACCAGAAAACTCAGGGTTTTTGTCTTGGGGAGAGCTCACATGGTCAAGTGATGCCATGATGGGGGCATGGATGCACACACGCGTGCGCGCACACACACACAGACAGAGGGAGCTGGAAGTATCCCACAAAGCCTTGCTGGGTGCCACACTCAGGAGGGACTTTCCTCTCTCCTGAGTCCTGCTAACATGAAGGTTACCAAAATAAAGCCACATAGGAGGAGAGATGGGCACTTGTGACTTTGTTCCTGTTTGGCTTTGGCAGCCCTCTGGTGGAAGACAGCTTATTGTCCAATTACACTCAAATCACCCTTAAATCAGCTGTGTTAAACCAGAAATGTCTAATCACAACCTTCCAAACAGATGGGACAGGTTGTTATTTTGAAGACATAGCTAAAGAAAGAAAGGAAAAATATTCTTAACATACAGCTAGTAAAATATGAAAGGTCTTTCTGTTTCTCCCTTTTTCTGGCCTTTCTCCAGAGCTAGTTGGATAGCACCCAAGCTTGATAGACCATGGGAGCTCCTACAGTTAATCTCTTCTAAGAGGGTCTAATCTTCCCTTTGATCTGTACCTCTTTTCTCCTCCCCCTGATGTGTTCCTGAGATAGTCCCGTCATCCTCTAATCAAAACAAACATTGTTTAGCTCCTCAGAGACACAAACGCATTTCTGTGACACGTTGTCTCCTGGACTTGGCGAGTTAATGGGCTACTCTTTAGGTAAAAAAAGGGAGAACCCCATTGATGGCAAAGCATCCACTTCTCAGCTTGAGGCATGTCTCTCCACTTGCACCTGAAATTTGAGACTGCTCCATACATCCACAAATGCACTCAAACATCCATAACTGTATGGCATAGACGTGTACAGCACAATGCTGGCTTGCAGCCAGACACAGCTGTAATCAGCCACTCAGCACCGTGAGCTTAGCCTCCCACAGCAGCTTTCTTCAGGTCACACCAAGGCAAGAGGATGAATGAACATTTGTGCCTCTGAAGCATAAATATGCACAAGGCTCGAAGAGCTGGAAAGCCTCCCCACCCCTCCTTTTTGCTGAAGCCCCAGATAAAATTTGGAGGGCAGAGCAGAAAGTGACAGAGCAGAGAAGCTAGAGGCAGCAGAAAGCCCATCCTCATGGGCATGGTGAGAGTGCTGGCTGCAGTTTTCACATCTCTCTAAATATTGCTCTAAACAGAGAGTTAATTTATTTCCACAAGCATAGTCTGTTTTGATGTTATTACACAGCATGTGGTAGGTGAACAGAGAATGCAGATCCTCTTGTAATATGTCTGTAAAGTTCCCTAAAACAGTAACGGATGTTATTGGGAGGGTGGAGGTGAGAATACAGAAAATAAGGACATGAAGTGTCACACATAAGCACCACAAAAATATAAAGTCATTATAGAAATGTTAATGTTAATTTTAACACAGATTTACTGAAACTGCAATTATTTCATTACGTGGTTTTGTGTTGTGAAGAGGATATAATTGGTGAAAGAATGACTTCAAGATGTATCTAAACCCTGTATACAGAGTGAAGTAAATTAAGACCTATCCAGAAGGTAACACATTATAATGAGAGGACACCTTCTCCACTATCCATGCATATCAACATGAACATCACCAGCTAGCAAAATCCTTCCAACTCTGTACATTTTACTTGCTGAAAATAAGTCCACACAAATGGGCACAATGGCATACACCTAAATGCAACACATAACCAGCTTAGTTACAAAAATAAGCGTCAACGGAATTCTAATTCAAACACGACGCTACAGAAAATGCTAATTTGAAAAATGTCTGGTACCAGATTACAACATACTTAAAAGGTCTTTGCTTCAACATGCACTGGAGAGGTGTAGAAAATTCAGAGCAAACTGACAACATGTTTGATTTATTTTTCAGAAATCTCTGGAGCTCTGTCAACTTATCACAATTAATTCCAAATGCAAAGAGAGCTTAATACAGCGTGTGAGGAAAGAATTGGGTGCCATCTCTGACTGCCTTCTGACAGGAGAGAGAGAGACTATTTCATACAACCGTTTGAGGTATTCCAGTTTGATTCCTCTGTTGTGACAGGGGAGCACAGAAAAAGCATCTTGGGGTGGTGGGTTGGCTTGTTTTGTACCATCAGCAAAGTGAAAAAGAAATTAGAAATATTTTTGCATTCTCATCGTCAACTGTGACAGTTTAAGGAAAATAGGAGCAACTCCCCCAAAAGCTCTGTGCACCATTACTCCATCACACCAGCAGGCTCACACACGTACAGATTCAGAGCTCACTCAAGCTGCATGAAACACTCTTGCATTCTTGAATAATTTAGACAAAATATATAGATAGCCTGGGCTTCTCACTGTAATTATTCAACGCTGATGTCATTCTCAGAAACGTTGGTGATGTGTACTGGGAGTTCAGGTGAGGCAGAAACATCTAAACAAAGGAACTGGCCCAAATAAGTTGCTTGCATTTGCATTATACAAATTGCCTACATCCTTTGCGGGCAGAGGACATCCTGGATGCGTACAATAAAGCAGTCAATAGATTTAGCTGGCCTGACTGGCACGCAGGTAGCAAATCACTGCAGACCTCAACAGCGTAAGAGAGGTCATTAAGAAAGAGAAGAAACAAAAAGAAAACTGTCTTCCAGTGCTCTCACCATAAGTAAGCACTTTCCCTAGAGCACCCTCTCTGCACTCCTTCTGCATCAGGGGAAACACACCGCAAGTGCAGCAGCAAGATTTTCTGGGTTGCTGGTGTGCTGGGATTTATCTTAGGACAAGCAGGGCAGCGAGGAAGCTTAGGGCATTGTTCCTGCCTCCCTTGAGCCTCTGGTACTCTAGTGTTACAGACTGTGCTTTTCATACTGTGCTGCTGCCATGGGAAGTATTGCTCTTGATCAGCTCTATCCTCGCATGCAAAAATCTGTATTATTATTTTGTTGGGTGCCTCCAAGGAGGGAAGTGGCACCAGAAGCAGATGGTAAGGGGGTAGCAGCTTTCTGAAAATCAAAGGTGGCACTTTTGCATGACTAAAATGCTTAGAGAGATTTCTACCCTCCACCTCTCCCACAAATGCAAATTATTCCTATCTCTGGGCTGCATTTGCTGTGGGTAAAGCAAATCCAGAGAGCTGGAGGTGACAGCCCCTGCATGTAATGGGGCAAACAAAGCAAGCCTGTGGCCTTGGCCATCTCTTTGCACTTAAAGGATTTGAGGAAAGTCCCCCTCTTTGCGCAACTGAACACAATTAGCTCATATCTCTCAAATTCCCTTTTGTGGAAGACATTACTGGCAAGACCCCACTATACAGTAGTACTGGGCAGTGCAGGCAGAGCGATTCCTGCAAAGAGTGCATCCACAGTGGCCTCCCTGTATGCACTCATTGCCCCCAGTCCCTGCTCATGCATGCATTTTTCTACGTACTGTGTACATTTGAGATCAACTCTGCTGCAGATTGAGGAGCACCAGGACTTGAAACGTTTCCTTTCCATTCAAAGGCGCTAACAAACTCAGATGGCCAGCTGGTCACTGGCTGTGCTGGAAGTAGCCGCTTAGGGCTGAGCACCTTGACAAGCACGCTCCAAAAGTCCTCTCAGCACCCTCCTCCCTGCATTGCCTTGAAGGTCCCGTGCTCCCCCAGCCAAACTCCATCCAGCTTTGGCCATGCTGTGGGAAAGGTTCCGCACAGACACCATCACCTCCCACCAACTCAGAGGGTGGAGGGTCTTCAACACCTTTCTTGACCCCACCAGCCCTGTCCGTGTCTCTGTCCCTGCCCTGGGCACTGCATCCCCTGCAAAGCCACCTTGTGCTCCTTCAGCTGCAAAGCACTGAACACAGCCATTATGCCCCCACCCCAGTCGTTATGCTCACAGATAGCTAACACCCATATGTTTGTTTCCAAAAACCAACTCTGGAAATACAGTCCTGACAACACATCCCTCAGCAGCAGAAACATGCCTGCCTTCCCTTTGCTGCCTGCTTGTTTGCATACCCTCCATCTTCGCAAAATATGGAGCTGTGACTGCGCCACCAGTGTCTGTCAAGATTATGTGATTACAGTAACCACCTTAATATATATTTCTTTACATAACAGCTAAGCAGACACTTCACACCCCAGCAAGCATTCAGCGGAGACAAGGATCCAGGCTCTTAAAACATCGATGCAGATTAAACCCAGAGTGCCACAGAAAAACTTCTTGTAATTGGTGCAACTCAACCAGTTTTAACAGAAATTATCTCTGGCCCGTGAAATGTAAAGAAGCTGTGAATTGGATTAGCTGAGACAAGGGAGGAGAGGCACAACAAGAGAGAGGAACAAACATCAGTGCAGACTAAACTAGGCGGGAGAGCCGAGATAGAGTGCAGATGTGTTTTCAAGGGCGCTGCGCGGCAGTAGTCCCTGCCTTTTCCCACAATGAGCTGCTATCTGCAGGGGAAAGAAACACAACAAAGCAGGCGTAAATGCGCTGCTCCTATTCAATGCCAAAGCTGGTTATCAGCGACTAGGCCCCGCGTCCCACAGAGTGCTTGTAAATTTTACTGTCGGCTTTACCTGATGTGCAGATAGGTTCATTGTGTGGTTATCTGAGTAAAGACTGCCAGTGGTTATGGGGCTTTATGGTATTGACTAAGGCTATGGAAATAAAATAAAGGGCCTGTGGCTGAAAATATTAACCCTTTATGGGCCAAAGTGGCCACTTTGTGTTTCCGTGTAGATTCTAGCACAGAAGAAAAATGACACGATCCATGCACAGGGATTAATTTACATAACACGTCTAAAGGGACCTGGCTGGGGAGCAGCCAAGGATAGTGGGATGTATTAACACATGCCATTGGCAGCGGTTGTGCAATGAGCAGGATCAGTGCTGTGAACACCCAGAGCCTCTCGCAGACATGGCTTCCCCACCCTCTGGGCAAAGTGGTCCCCGTTGCTGAAAGAATCAGAGGCATTAAACGAGAGACAGAGTATTAAATTCCACCATATTGGTTGGAAAGACTCAGGACTTCAGGAGAGACTCATCGCCTTCTCTTCCTCTCCCCTCACTGAAGGAGGACAGAGGGAGGCATCACTGAGGTGAAGCCTTGAACTCAGGGTAGCGTGCAAGGGCCAGACAGTCTCAGAGTCAGCCTCCGCTCTCCATGGCTGCCAGCCCTGGGCTGGGTCAGCTGCTTCTACTACATCCACCTTGATGGTAGATGTTAAAGTAACAGCAGGGAGGAATTCATGGAAGGGATTACATGCAGGCAGAGACAACCCAGCACTTTCTTCAAAATGAAAAATGGAGTTTACTTAGTTTTGGCAGGACCACTTGCAAACAATATAGCAGCAGAGAAGCAAAAACGTTGAAATACATTCTTCCAACAAGTAATGTTGGGAAGGGACTAACAAGTAATGCTGTTCTCGGGACTACTGCCAGCCTCTGGAAAAATTAAAACATCCTCAGAGGGTTATTTTTTTTTTCCCACAAAGCATTAATTTGAATTAAATACATAGAACACCTCCTAATAAATATATATATTAAAATAAATCCATAAATTGTGTGATTTCACTAACCTTCTCAGAAGGAGAGGTACCAAAGCAGAGGGAGGGTTTCAAGAACAGGCTCTTTGTAGAAACATTCCTTTATCTCCATGTTCTTTCCTAGAAAAAGAAGTAAAACTTAAAAAAGGAAAGCTTGAAGAAGTCTACTATCAGTTATTAAGGAAATTGTCTTTAATGTCTAGATTTGCATTTCATTTCAGTACTTTCATAGTACTACCTGCAGAACTACTTTGATAATACAAGTTTGCATTAGAGGAATGGCAGCTCTGTGAAAATGCCTCCCTGAGAAGGCTCTGGACACTGGAAAATAAAGGTATAACAAAAGGGGAGGAGAAACAGTGATTTCCCTATTGATATGAAGTTACTGATCTGCCACAAGAGGCTACAACTTTGCAGGTGTCTAAAGTCATAGATGGCACATGACATGACAGATATACCTTTCTAAGAGTCTGGATACTTAATCAGTTGAGAAAATGTTATCCACTAGACACAGGAAAAAAATGTAAAATTTCTACGGAGTGCTCCATGCTATATATAATAGCTAGATAATAAAGAAAATAAAAATACCTACTAGAAGAAGTTCAAAAAGTGGGTGAAGTGGAAGAATGCCATCTGCAGAACTTCAAAGCAACGTACAGGGAAGGTGTGGTGAGAGACAGGCTTTTAGCTTACTGCTTAATGAAACCTGTGGGGGAAGGATTGCTTAGGCAACAGGATAGGAGCACCCACAGCTTCGTAACAGGCTTCCTGGAGAACCTGCAGCAACTGACCCACATTGAGCCCTCTCATCACTGGACAGGGAAAAAACATTTCCACTCTTGCCAGGAAAACCTGGTCCAGTGGTCTCTTTGGTGACTGTCCCCATGAACGCAAAAACTGGACCAGTGAAAGGTTCACAACTCACAGATCTGTTCTGCTCTGAGAAAGGAAAGCATTGTGCATAAAGGCTGACTCGCTAAAATAACCATTATCAGTGGTACAGCCTGTGATAGACGCAGGCAAATGGAGTCTAACCACTCCTGACGGGCTAGTAAGCTGTTTCCCTCTTTTTTTTTTTTTCTTTTTTTTTTCAAATTTCCCAAGGAGAGACATTTACCAGCAGGCCTCGGCTCCTGGCAAGGCAGCCTTCAGGGAAGGGGAGTAGCCACTGCTGCCCAATAGTGTCAGAGGCACTGCAGATCCTCTGGGATTACTCGCCAGCCTGTTCACAGTTTGATCCCACTTAGCACAGGCAAATATCAAAATATTTTGTTTCTAAATAGAAGACTGAAGACTATTATGCAAATCATTCTTATCCTAATGCACAGGCAAATGATTGAATTAGAGCAATAGGATTAGATGCTAATTTGTCAATATGATAGTTCAATTTAGAATATATTAAAAAAAAAAAAAGAGGAAAAAAAAAGAAAAAAAGCTGACAGTGGAGTTTCTGGTCTACCAGTCAAACGTTTCAAGGGACGATGTCTTCTCTTTCTGGAGAAAATTCCCCTAGAGGAGGGTAATGGACTAATTAAGGCAATTAAGGATGAAGGCATCAGGGGCTTCCCTCCAAATCACAGTGAGAAAGTCATCAAGACACCGAGCCCTCTGCTTCCTTGAGCCCTAGTTGCCTGCAGCGTGAGGGGGGCCATGCTCAGCCCTTGCCCTCCTGCTGGGACACATTTTCCCTAGCTGGGCAGACAGAGCTGTTGTCTCCCCCGCACCTGCCTGTCTTGCAAGGAGATGTCCAGCCCTGGGCACCGCATTGTGCCAGAGAAGGGCTGGTGCAGGGCTTAACCACACCGCCATGCAGGTCATCCACGGGGTTTATGCCAAGGTCACAATCTGCATGTCTAGTGAGAAGCGCACTCTTACTCTTTCAGCCCTACAGAGGAAACAATAGCATTTTCTTCTGGTGTCACAAACCCAGCACCATAAAATCCATGCTTCTCCCCATCTTGCCATGCAGTCCTTTCCCTCTCTATTGTCTGCAGCTGCAGAGCAAGCCTAGCCTGCTGTTTCACCTTCAGCAAAGAAAGATCAGTGGAAGTGCCTGATTGCTTAAAGTACAGTACAAGTAGCACTATGCTCTGATATAGCAATTCCTGTCTGAGACAATGTAGCTTTTGATCTCTGGATGCAGTTAATTGCTAGCTATGTTGACGTCTGTGGAGGAGAAAACAATCACAAGCAATTTTAGAAGTGAGATGCTTGATGCTTAATCTTGCACCTGTCCTAAGAACTGAAATGGGCTTTTCTTAGTCTGGATCACGCTGAACAGAGCTACAGATCAACTAAAGGCGAAACATTTCAAATGTCAAATAGATGCAAATCCACTGCTCTCTCACGATAAAAAGAGAAAGTCATCAGGATAAAAACAATAAGCTGTTGCAACCAATATACTCTCATTAACAGTCTTCTTCATGTCTTGAAAATAAGGCAATAAATCATCTACAGAATAATTGGAAAAAGCAGCTACATTCATTGTTCATTTTGGTCTTTTTTTTCTTCATGTGGGTAATACAAGGACAGCAGAGAGCCAAGCCTCACTTCTCCAGGGAGAAAAGCAATACTATTTTCAGATGGGGAAGAAAGGAAGATGAGACAGGACACCCTGGAGTGCACCTAATCCAGGTTCAAGTGCCACCATGTAAAACACGTGCTGGAAAAAACCCAGCCTTTGTCTAGGAGCTGGTTAGGTATGTCTCATGATAGCCACCCAGCTACAGGCGTAAGCTGTGATCGATATCCCGCTATTCACCATCAATTTGTTTCTATTCTCCTGGGTGTAATAACGACACATCTCAAACCCTTGAAAGCCTGGTAATTTGGGATTGCCAAATTACTTGAGAAATGTCACCTCAAAGCCCTGTTTAGCCCACAAGCTGAAGCCAGTCCAGGCTGGCAGTGAGGGCTTCTGAGGGGTATATGAAACAGAGTAAGCAACTCTCCCTTGCTCCCATGCTGACCGCAGTCTAGGACCTGTCTGTGCCAGAGGCTGTAGCCATGCTGCCCAGTTTGACTTGACCCCTACACTCACCCTCTTTCAGTTTGCTTAACCCTCCCTGTACGCACTGGTACTCTAATCCTCAACACACAGGAGCAACCATACAATCCTGCATTGCATGATAAAACACTTGCCTGTCTCTGCTTCAAATCTGGTAACCAGCTTGTCCACTGAGCAGTGCTTGGATGCTTTCAGCAAACTCTCAACAATGACTCAAGCTGTCTTTCATTTCTTCCTGAGGTAAGAGTTCTTAATTCTGTATATGTAGTTACTTTTCCTCTGACGGCCCCAGCATAGAGCTTCTTTTTAGTGCAATGAGCTATTTCAACATCTTTTCAGAGTCAGCACTAGGTTTCATTATCCTGAATAACATTTCATCAGTTGTAAACACTGTCACTATTGGCTTGTACCAACTTCTACAGGAATATGCTGAACATCAGGCCCAGGAGTGGTGTCCGTAGGACCTCCTCCTGATTTACAAGGTGTCTCTTTCTTCCAACCCTCTCTTTTGTGGGGTTTAGCCCACAGGTAACCTCTTCTTGATTAGTCCAGATGGTAAACTCTCCTATTTCATCATAAACACCATTTATCAGGAGCCTTTCTTGCTTCCCTAAGGCTGTGCTAAAAGCTACATAGCCAGGACAAGCACGATCTGCAGGCTCACAAAATCTTTCCAAGAGTTCTTGTGGTTGTCAGGTCTGATCTTCCTCTCAAAACCCACGCTTCTTTTCAGACCTCCAGCCAAGTCTATGACTGCTACAAGTTAAAGCCTTGACTGACCACTGCCTCCCAAGATCATGCAGTCCTGCACAAAGCCTGGCATCACATTCCCATTTCCATGCCTCTAAACCCAGAGCTGGCTGTAGCACCAGATTACACACAGTCAGTAATTCAGAAATTTCTTATTTGTGGTGTGTGTTTTTTTCAGGACTCCTGGGTAAACACCATCTGGCACTGAGAATTTGTTAATGTTTAGTTTATCAATTTGTTCTAACATGCCTTTTCCCAACAACTCCATTTGAGGTGGTTCCTCAGACTTCCTCCCCATTTGCGGTGTCTCCACAGTAGTGAATGCCAATGTAAAGAATTTGCTCGGCTTTTATGCAATGTCCTTGCTGTCCACCAATGTATCTTTTCACATGGGGGTCATTTATCTGCCTCACCAGCTTCTGATCATTTCTATGGACTGCGGACTGGTGTTGCACAGCCAGTTTGACCCTGTTAACGTTATACATCAAGATACATTTAAAATGCATTTATACCTCAAATACACACTGCTAAGTTTACTACGAACATTTCAAATGGAAAACACCAAATGTGATCTTGGTACACATCCAAACACAAATGTGAATTCTTTTGAGTATTTCCCAAACAAGAGCAATTTTTATCTTAGAGATCTAGCAAAACTAACTGATAACCAGCCCACAAGCACATTGTGTAGCCTCTAGTCACATCAAACTTCTGCTATTGATGGAGATGAATGGAGCCTAGAACAGCACTTTTCTTTGTGCTAAATGTTCCATTCAGTCCCGGAAAGTACTCAACAGGAGAAAGAGAAACCAAATACAAGATAACCCTTGCCTAGCCCAGCATAGTGCTGTTGAAGCCCTTGTTTATGTGAAGAGTTGTTAAGAAGATTTATGTGAAGTTGCTCATGAAAATTCATAAGTGTTTCAGTAGTGGAAGGTAAAATATTTATTAAAAGCAGTGGATTGAAGAGAAAAGCTCATCCTTGATCAGTTTGTCATACATAAAATAGGCAATAAAGGTGACTGTCTATCATTTACTTAAAATACCAACTTAAGCCCTTAGAAAAATAGGATCTGGAGATAAGGGGCAGCAGCTTCTACAGCACTGAAAGACAAGAGAGAGCCTTTGGTGCATATGAGAGGGAGATGTGGAGAATGATTTATAAGTGCAATGATTAATCTTCCACTTTATGTGGGAACAGACTTGGGCATTTGATTAAATATCCAAAGTAGGAGAACAACATCTAATAACATAAAATCTTGGTTTTTAACTGCTTCCGAGCTCTCACTCTTTCTTCCATGAAAGTGATTTGAATTTCAGATTATTGAGGTTTTGATTTTAGAGATTTTTTCCTAAATTAAAGCTGACATCTTTGGAATAAATGTAAGTGTAGAGGTATGGAGTTTTATTTACTAATTATCATGGTTTCTGTGTCTTCTCCTCCACTTCCGCTGGTCCAGGAGGTAAGGAAAGCAATCATAATGATGAGAAACATGCTCTTGGTCCCAGGGCAAAAGACCATAGCAGGCAAATTAATTGGGATGCTGTTTAGAGCTGAAATATATCACTGTGTATTCATCAGCACTGGGCATGACGACACATAAGGAACATTACTCATATAGACGTGGTTAGGATAATAAACCAGCAAGCCATGTCTAGAAACATAAAGCAACCTTTGCAAGTTTGTCTGTCAGACTTCTCCGGTACTCAAGGTGAGGGGAAGGGAGGAACCCAGGAGAATGTGAAATAGCATATTTTCATGTGGGAAGATAATACTATGGCACAGCTCTGAATGGTGGAGACAGATATTTAAAATTCCTTTTCATTAAATAGCATTTTTAGATGCTTAGCTATTGCCTTTCTCCTCTCTATTTCCTGGGTATCATTTTAATGAATATGTATATTCCTGAATATTTTATTTAGATATGTTCACTCCTTCTTCATCATAATTCTACCTTGTTACTAAGTGACGAGGCTGTGCTGTTGCTATGTTTTCTTCCTCAATAATCCTTTTCGCTTAGTGCTGCCATTCTTATCCCTGTAAAACGGGCCTCAGCCAGCAACTGGGACAAACAGCTGGCTTTGTTTCAAGGTCCCAGATTTCACCTGGGTTGGTAATTGCATGAGCTATGCTGACTTCACAGATGTGTCACCCTCTCAGACTTTCTCACTATCGCTATAGTGCAAGCTGCAGCCTCCTGGACCTCCGCCTTGCTAAAGGCAACCGAACCAAACAGAGGAAATAAGCGATCTGCCAGCTTTGCTGGGACAATTCACCCAGCTAGGAGACTTCACTTACAAGTACATCCATCTGCAGGTACACAGCCATATCATGACACCATGTATAAAGGTATCCCACCAGAGCCCACCTAAGGTCTCACACAAACAATTTAGATCAGCAAAGAGAGTACTCATCCACAAAAATGCAAATTATAGATGTCTATTGTGCTGGAAAAACACGTTAGTGCATATTCATGTAGGTGTTTGCCCTACGTCCAGTTGCAGCATGAGTTGTAGGGCCAGCTGGATGGCACTTGTGGCCACTCCCTTCTCACCACCCAGCATATGCCCAGTGAAAGATAACGTTATTGATCCTGACAACCTGAGGGGCACATCCAGCCCTTTGGTGCTCCAGGGATATTAGGGTTATGGAGCACAAAGGTGAAGGGTACCAGTTCAGCTGCAACCCCAGACCTGGGCACCTGCACGCCAGAGTGTTGTGAGCAGGCTTCACCAGGCTGACCAGCTCCTCTGGCCCACATCCCTTGCAGGGTGCTGACCCTGACCCTGGGCAAGGATCAGGGCTGGGTCTGCAGGGTGATGCTCCCTGTGTCCCTGCTGTAGACCAGCCATTGCAGCAGTGGGAGGAGAGGGGAGCTGCTCTACATGACCTAGCCTTGCCCAAGACCCAGCCTGTCCTCTGAGGCTGCAAGGCTCTGCAAAGGAAGGGAAACTTCAGACAAATGTGTATTTTAAGGCCAGAAGAGACCATCGTTATCATCTAATGTTATCTTCCAAACTCCCTGGAAATGGTGCTTCACCCAGTAATTCCTGCTCCAGATTTATTTGGATGTTTTCAAACGATGTTGACCTTGATACTATATAGCAATCTGTGCGTGACAGGAAAATTATAGCTCCATATTTGTAAAAGCTTATCCTGTAGTATCAATCAATTTATTTTTCACTAATACATTCACACTTCATTCTCACACATCTCAGATTCTAATTAACAACAAACCAATGGTTTCATTTAAAAATATAAGAAAATATCCTGCGTCATGCAACTACAACTAGAAAAAAAAACCAAACCAAAACAAAACACAAAACGCCCAGAAAATAGGCCCATTTGCTTGCTCTCCTGCTGCAATTTGAAAAAATCTGAGGTTTTTTTTACAATTGCTTTAAGAGCATAGCTTTGTCAGCCAGACTCCTGATCCAAGTCATTTTTTTCCAGTTGATTTGCAGACCCCTTAAAATGAGTGTTCCTAATCCTGTTGTAAACATGGACATGACAGATACGATCCTGGCAGATACCTTTCCAGCAACAACATCCATCGCAGCTGCAAGAAGCACGCTGGAGCAAGGCTTCTCTCTCTCATCCCACGGCATAATCCTAGGTTTTCACACACAGTAAAATGTTTTGTATCCTAGCCCAATAGTCACTCCACTGAAACACCAGGCCTCATTTTCCTAAGCTCTCTTGCATTCCTGCTATTTTTCCATCTCTGATAAAGGCTAGTTCACTTCTAACTACCCTACTCTTCCCCTGTCGCACTCCCTGGTTCTCTCATCAAGAACCACCATACCAGAGCTTTCAGGCCGTAATTGGTCTAGTTTAGCGAGGATAGCAATTAATTTTAGTAGGAAAAATGAGGAGCCAAAATTCACTGATGCAGACATAGAGATTTCCAGTGTGGAAACAACGGACTTGTCTTGTTCCCTTTGAAGCCTGATTCCTGGCATGTTTAATTTAAAATGAATATATCTCCTGCTGAGTGGATAGTCAGCTTGAAATTTGGACTGAAGTGGTGTCAAGCTGCTCAGTGGTAATAAGTGGCACATTTGCCTCAGCTTCCTTTCAAAAGGTATTTATTTTTGGTCTGAGAACTCTGAAGTTAATTTGGCTGCTAGTCCAATGAGATCTCACTCACGTAAAGGTTTTCTTGCTTGAAAAACATGTACAATATAGATATTTATGAATGAAGCAGCAATGGAGCATAGTTAGTACAGTACTTAAAATTGTGCAGCCTTTCACTCCTTTTTCTTTCAAGCTGAAAAATGCTTCATTTTTTGGTAGTTCTCCTCTCAAACATACCCTGTACTTTTTTTCTTCACGAAGACTTAACACGCTGAGTTCAGCTGGCATTGTTTCTGAGAAGAGTCCCAATTATCGTAAAGGATAAAACAACAATTTTGCAGCATTTTTTATCAAAGAACAACAAAAAAACACTAATGAGCTATTTCTCAGCTTTAATCTTGACAAAATGTATATGACCAGTTTATCTCATATTCACCAGGCCTCCCCACCAGGCTCATTATCAAGGCATAATAGAACCTATCAAGAATAATAAGAACAAATATATAGAGTGGTCAGTTCAGATGTAATATTCAGCCTCAAGTAAACTGCCAGGAAATTACAATTAAGTTTTGACAGAAGCATTTGCATGTAAAAGTTAATTAAAAAAACCACCACCAACAACACTTACTAAACCTTAGTATCTCTAATAATGTCAAAATGACAGTTAGAAGTGACCTAATGGTACGAATATTTAATTAGGCTTAATAAAATGTACAGTCAAGACCAATACCAATAACTGTTCCAGGGACTGGTTTATTTTATGTGTGTTTTAAAACCATTTTGCCTGGTCACCAGGAGGGAAAAAGAAAAAAAGTTTTACAACTCCTTGTTGAAAATAAGTTGGAGCTGGCTGCCTCCTTTCAGGAAAGCCACACTGCCAGACTAGTACACAAAACATACTTTTAAGGAGTTTTAATATTTTTTTGCCTGAGGAATAGTAAAATCATGTGGCTAAATATAATCACTTACAAAGAGGCAGCACTTTGAGCTACACATATAGGGAAGCAGAATGCCTTTTTTTTCCAGTTGTCATTAACAGTGGCCCTGCCCAATCCTGCTTTTCAGCCTAATTTGGAAATTTTTCACAGGGCACCAGCCTGTGATTTCTTCTTTCCTGGAGCATCCCATGGCACTATGGAAATAATGGTATGTTTGTGCCAGCCCCTCCAAATAATGCCTGCTGTTGCCAATGGATATTAGCAGGGGAAGTGAGATCTCAGTTATGGGAGTGGAGAAGCCACACTGCTGCAGTCCAGGCTGAGGTCTGGTCCCTGAGGACTGAGCTAGGTGTTGCTGGTCAATGCCAGTGGGTCAGAGGATGGACAGAGCTAACCCAGTGCTGGCATTTCATCTCCATCTCTGCCTCCGTTGTCACTTTGGAGGCACTGCTCACCTATCTCTTGTGATGCTCTTTGAGTTATATTTGGATGTTGTCACTTGAGAGCAGGAGCTCCCTAACTCCAATCCAACTCTGCCCCAACTGCACTGAGCTTCCCTCTAATCAGGCTGGTGCATAAGTGCTGTGCACAGTCCTGCTGTATGGTGGGCAACTGTGTGTTGCCAGGCCTCAGAGGGTGGGTAGCCTGATGGGAGACTGACCAGCACAAGGCACAGCGGAGGCGCAAACAGTCTGTGCTGGCTATTTTTTGCCTGACAGACTTAAAGACTTTTTTGCCTCCCATAACATCCATCCTGAGCAGCTGGATGCACCATGGGGGGGTTCCCAAAGGGATAGGGATTACTGAAAGGAGCTGAAGCGTCACCAGAGCAGAGCAAAGTGCTATCAGCATATGAAGAGATGGCAGCGACTGGGGAGAAAAACTGATTCCCTTAAAATAATCACATAGTGTAAAAGATAGCAACAAAACATCCACTCTGTGCACCACAGAAGTTGCAGCAACACTTTTTCACAGCCAGCTGTGCTCCTCAACTGTGCACTGTCCAGGTGGGACCTGTCAGCACAGCCATCATTTAGACCAAAGGAATGAGTCCAGCTTTGTTCCAACTTGTGGTTCAGGCCGACCACAGCTGCTCTTCCCCAAGACAGACCTCTTCTGCTCTTCCACTGCCCCAAATTCATAAGGACAGTCCTGGGAGTTTTCCCTCTTAAAACAACTGAGAAGATCTACTATGCAAGCAAACTAATCTTTAAGACAAAGCATGCAAGGACGGCACAGGCTCTTCTTCCTGATCAGGGACATGCAGGGGTGGGTCATGATGGGGAAGACATTTGCAGTGTTCTGGTGACATTTGACTTAGAGCCTTTGGGGAATGCCTATACCAGAGGCAACGTCTGTCCAGAGCAGACTGCCCGGCTGTGCCTAGGGATTGAGTTCCAGTTTAGGAGGGCTAGCAAGCAGTAAATTGTCCTTACCTAAAACACACCAGAGACTAGCAGTCAGGCCCTTGGCAGTTATTTTCCTCTGTCTGGACAGCTGTTACTCTGGCATGCCTTTCCTCCAAACAGTCATCTGTTCCTGGGGGTGAGAAATTACAGCAAAATTCTGCATTGAAAATTGACTGCAAACACGGCATCTTCTCACATAGCCACCCAGCTCACTCTGTGAATTGTCACATCTGCTGACTTCAGGTGACTGAAAGAGATTCTGACTACCTTCTGCTTGTTTGTTGCATAAAACCAGTGCCATTGAGAGAGAGAAAGAAAAAGGTGAACTGTTATCCCCATTTCATCAGCTTTCATCACATTTCCTTTGCTGGGGACAGTGGAGGACAATGAGAAACCACAGCTTCACATACAAATCCAAAGTAATTACGAAACACAATAAATACAGACTCTTATAACACAATTTCTCCAAGGTTACTTTTCAGAGCAGAGTCAAACTCTCATGTTTTATAAAATTACTTCCCAAGGAATGCATTTTTTTGCAGCAGCACAGCTATTTTTAGCAGAGTCTGGAACCACCAACCTAAAAAAACCACCACAAAGTACACAGGTAACAGCTCACCTGACATCCCAAACCTTGCATTTATGTTACTAAGGGGTCTTTTGACTTTTTTGATCCGTCAGCAAATACCCCAAATGAAGCATTTCTAGTAGCACGGTTCCTTCAGTATCATCCAGATGTCTTGGATCAGAGCTAACATAGAAGGGAGAGAAATTTTTAGAGAGTAACAGACACCACAGTGTCCAGATTTTACTTATGGGCTTTCACAAAAGAGAAGAAGTCCTGGGGAAGGGAGGTCTGATGAAGTCTTTGTCATCATGTAGCCATGTCAAGTCAACAACTCGGTCTGTGCATTAACTCCAGGCTCCATGTATGTGCCCTTGCTGCAGAAACAGTGACACTCTATTTTCTGCTTTCTGGTGCAGGATATTTATATGGTATAGACAGTTCTTCAGGAATGAGAAGGGAAAAAGCAAGCAGATGACAGATGATAATTTTGTGCTGGGCAGAGAAGCGTTGTGAACAAAGCCCGGTGAGCATATAAATCCCCGCCTGGTCAATTATGAAGTTAAAACTTTAGCTACCATTGTTACCCAGAGAAGGGAAACACTGAGATCTTGGCAGCTTTGCTCCAGCACCAGCTGTAAGACATGCCTATAGCTCTAATTGATGAAAACCTTGTCACAGTGATGAAATCCACACTTTCTCGTCATCCTCAGGGACAACCAGGGATACTGATTTGAAGCCAGAGTCTTTTTTCTCATGGAGACATATGCCACTGCAGTAAACCAACTTGCTTAATCAGCCCTCTGATTTACGTGGTCTCAGATCAGGTCCTCTCCAATTCTTCAAGCACCCAACACTCAAAGCTTAGATGCCTGTCATTTAAAGGCCTAAAAATCATCACAAAAAACCAGCTTGCCTTTTTTTTTTTTTTTTTCCCCAGATACCTCATCTGGGGAAAATTATTTCCAAATCTCCAAACTAGGAACCAGCATAGCTGCTGCTGGCACCAGTGCTGAACCAGTACAGCAGGTCAAGCCAACCTGGACCCTGCTACTACCCCGCAGCAACAGTGCCTGACGGGGCCAATGCCAGTCCACCACTGGCCAGCCTTCTTGTGATGCCTCAGCATGAGAGGTGGGAAGGGAAGAAAAGAGAATTTCAGAATTTCCTGATGCTTCTGCTTTGTCCTCTCCTTACAATGGGGTGAGCTCTGCTCGAGGTACACGGAGGAGCTGGTCTCCACAGTCTTCGTGAGGTGATCCTCTGCTTAGAGACTTCAGGGAGGGCTTCAAGAGCTTCACAGGGAGGGTGCGAAATCTTCCTGCCCATTTCTGGCTGGGAAGCAATCTACCTCTTCCAAAACTGTAGCATTAGGTAGAACATTGCTTCTCCACAGCACAGCCTGGACTTGTCACCAGCCAGGCAACGTATCCTCCTGCCCACATCCCAGGTCAAAGCTACCATTGTCGAAGTGACCAATTACCTCCCAAGGACACTTCACAAACATGACCAGTCACCGCTGGAGCTCCTGCAGAGCAAACTCCTGGTTTGGATGTTGTAGGATAAACTGAAATTTCCACAGCTGAAGATGAGCCAGCAGTGTTCTCACATGGCCACGAAGGCCAACAGCATCCTGGTTTGTATCAGAAATAGTGTGGCCAGCAGGACTGGGGAAGCGATGGTCCCCCTGTACTCAGCACTGGTGAGGCTACACCTCAACACTGTACTCAGTTTAGAGCCCGGCACTACAAGAAGGTCACTGAGGCGCTGAAGCATGTCCAAAGAAAGCAATGAAGCTGGTGAAGGATCTGGATAACAAGTTTTACGAGATGCATCTGAGAGAACCGGGGTTGCTCAGTCTGGAGAAAAAGAAGGTCTCTACAACTACGTGAAAGGAGGTTCTAGTGACGTGGGAGCTGCTCTGCGCTCCCATATAACAAGAGATAGCACAAGAAGAAACAGCCTCAGGTTGTCCCAGGGGACGTGTAGTCTGGATAGCAGGAAAAACTTCTTCCCCAAAAGGGTTGTTAAGTAGTGATGGTGGAGTGGAAGTGGTGGAGCCACCATCCC